>OVBE01002443.1:14323-30660 GCA_900406425.1 Iberis pinnata
GTTTTATGATGTTGCCTTCTTATTTGCACATGTTAAAGAAAGTGAATGAAGGTACGGTAACACAAGTAGAATGCGATGAGGAAGGAAAGTTTAAATATCTTTTCATCGCTTTGGAAGCTTGCATCGAAGGCTTTCAAGCGATCAGAAAGGTTATCATCATTGACGGAACCCACCTTAAGACTACTCATGGTGGAGTTCTAATTGTTGCAACGGCTCAGGTTCCATACCATCACCATTACCTTCTCGCTTTTTGGGTAGTCGACGCTGAGAAAGATGCAAGTTGGAGGTGGTTTCTTAGTATGTTGAAAACCGTGGTGGCAGATGATCCTAAACTTGTGTTTGTTTCCGATCGAAATGCAAGTATCATTAAGATGGTAGGTGAAGTCTATCCGAGTTTGAAGCATGGGTATTATATATACCATTTGTCATAGAATGTGAAGTTACGTGTTCATGGTGTTAACTAAGACACACTTGCAATGAAGTTCAGAGAATGCGCCCAAACTTACACCAAGGTTGAGTTTATAAAGCTATATGAGGCTTTCAGAAAGAAGTATCCTAAAGCAGGCGAGTGTCTAGACGAAAGTGTTGATATGGAGAAATGGGCTAAATGTTATTTTCCAGGGGAAAGATTCAACATTGACACCACAAACTGTGTTGAATCTATCAATGGTGTTTTCAGAGAAGCGAGGAAGTATTCGTTGTTACCGATGTTTGATGCGATTATTGCAAAAGTTTTTGAGTGGTTTAATAGACACAGGAACAGTGTTGGTGAAGTATCAACTTCACAAATGTTAGTGCCTTATGTTAATGGTTTGTTGCACACGAGATGTCAGACTGCAAAGTTGTTAACGGTAATTGAGTTAAACCACTATGAGCTAAACCATTATGAGCTTATATACCATGTGTATGAGAGAGATGGAAAAACTTATGTGGTTAAATTTGTGAGAAAACTTGCAATTATTTTGATATAGACAAGTATCCATGTGAGCATGCAATTGTTGCTGTCATGAAACATGCAGAGAAAGGAGTGGACGTTGATTTGCATAAGTTTTTCTCAAAGTATTATTTGATGGAGCAGTGGGCATTGGGTTACTACCACACGATTTTTCTGGTACCTCATACCTCGGAGTGGAATGTTCCTGATGATGTCAAGGCTTGTGTGTTTTATCTCCCGATCGCATAATAAAGAAAGGAAGAAGACAAGAGACTAGATTCCCTTCGGCTGGTGAAAATCAAAGAAGAAGAAGTAATCGAACTTGGGCGCTTTTTTATTGTGAAAATGTTGGAGCTAGTAATAACTAGTTGTATTTGTTGTTCTATCTTCCGTTTTTAGAAACAGGGGCATGTGTGTTTTTAGTTGTTGGAAAATTGGAATAACTAAGTACTGCTTGTTGTTATTTGTGTCTTTTTGCAAAAAAAGCAGGGGCTTGTTGTTAACTAATACTGAAATAACTCGAATAACTATGTACAAATTAAAAACATCGTAAGAAAATTAAAAAAGATATATAATAAGATTTGCTAACGATACTGGAGGATTCTACATGATATTTTAATTTATTAGTCATTTTACTGTTATGTAATTAATTTTTGAAATGATTTGTATCCAACTCAACTATTGCATCCAATGTCTCAAAATACTAGGCATAGTTTAAAAAATTAGGCGCTTGAATTACCAAAATATTAATACTAATATATTTTTTCAAATATTATTAGACAAAAAAATTTTAAATGTACTTTTATTATATTTTCCATGTGGTTTAACTAGAAAACTTTAATTTAAACTATGGTTTAACTAGATTTACAGTTTTAGGTCCAAAGTATAACTATGCGGAATGAAGAATAACTTGTTTATTAGGTGTGACTATGTACAAATATGGCGGCTGGTCAATCCAAGTTATTCCAAGTAATTTTTTTTTGGCGGCACACGTGGCAGCTTTGTCGGCAAGTTAATCCTAGTTAGTAATTTTTTTTTGGCGGCACACGTGGCAGCTTTGTCGGCAAGTTAATCCTAGTTAACCCAAGTTATTCTTTTTTTGGTGGCGCACGTGTCAGCTTTGTCGGTAAGTTATTCCTAGTATTTCTTTGTCATTCCAGTTTCATTTGTTAGTATTTATTCCTTCTTTTCATTCCAGTTTCATTTATTAGTAGTTATTCTTAGTTCTTCCAAGTTAATCAGGCAGAAATCAACCTAAAAATTACTAAGTCTTTTAATACCATAAACTTCGTCAAGTCTTGAAACATTAAAATACAAGTCTGTTAAACTTAAAAACGAACATAAACATACTCAAGTCTTCATCTCCTTACGATTACTAGCACTTGCGCTTGAAAGTCATCAACTCTTTCTTTTCCTCCTTTTCCTCATTCTTTGTTGCCTCATCCTCCATTTCCTTCTTCTTCTTCTTGTGTGTAAGGAGGACCCAACATGAGCGTATTTGGCTTCGATTCTCTCTTTCCAAAATGCTCCTGCTCCTGCTTCTTCTTTTTCTGATGCTTCTTGAATGGGTTGACTTTGATTTGAACCTTCTTTCTTGGCTGCGTTTTAGCAGTGACAGCAGCAACAAAAGAAGCGGTTGCAACCTAGCAACCAATTGATCCAAATCTGCTACTGCTTCTTCTTCATTCTCTGCCACAACAGCCTCTTCAGTCTCGGCCACAACAGCCTCTTCAGTCTCCTTGGCCACACCATCCGCTTCTTTGGCCTCTACATCAGCCAACATAGCAGCCTCTATATCAGCTGCTTCTTTTTCAGCTTCCTTCGCCTTAGCCGCTTCTTTTTCATCTTCGTTCGCCTTAACCGCTTCTTCTTCAGCTTCCTTTGCCTTAGCAGCTGCTTCTTCGGCTTCCTTCGCCTTAGGAGCGGCTTCTTCGGCTTCCAATTTCTTTTCCGCTTTTGCCATCATTTCCTCCACTCCTTTCTCACCAACAGCTTTAATAAGCTCATTCAAATTAGAAACATCCTCCCCTTTTTCTACAACCTTAAGTAGTGCATCTAGGGGATTTTGTTCGCCTTCAGTTTCAGCTTCAGTACCATGTTCCTCCTCTGAAACAGCAACATTTCCCAATGTTGTGACCCTAATTGACCAAGAAAAACATATTAAAAAGTAATCAAAAAGATAAAATGTTAAATACCTTCATGGAAGTCGTCGTACTCCATATCTTCACAGTAGTCTTTGTTAGACTCTTCTTCGTAATCCATACCATACTCCATCAGATCTTTGTCCTTCTTGAAGATAAAATCTTCCATTCTACTAAACCTTTTGTTCATGTCCAGCATTTTTTCATCAAATTTCTTCTCAATCTCGTCCAACCGTCCCAACAATTTTTCTTCCAAACTTACTAAGCCTTCTTGAGACTCTTCTTCGACGTTTCCTTGTGGAAGCACATTCTCTTGTTCATGGCCTTCATCTTCAAGATGTAGGTTGATGATTTTAATCCGATTTTCAATGTCTTCTTCTCATCAATTCATCCCAACAAATATCCACTCTCTTTAGAATTTCTACCCATTTGTCCACGATTAGATCGGATTAATCATTTTCCACATCTTCTATGAAGGCGTTGTCTTCTACCAGCGTTGACAACATCACCTCTTCATCTTCATCTGCCTCCAAGATGTTATAAATTTCCTGAAAATTAAAGAAAGTTACGCCAAGTTACTTCAAGTTATACCAAGTTAATCCAATTTATTCCTAGTTTTTAAAATCTGGATAAGTTATAGTTCTAGTTACTCCAAGTTATTCCATGTTATTCTCTAACTAGTTATTCTCTTTACTCCTAGTTATTCTGTGTACCTTCGATTCACCCAATTTTGTGTACAAATAGGATAAATGATATCCTTTGGCGCCATGGTCCAAAAACTTTCCCTTTCACATCCTTGGGAAATATGTGAATGGAGCTTCGACTCGTTCGCGATATACAAGTTACATTCAAATGGAAAAATCTACACAATATATAAGCAAAGTACTCCTAGTTGCTTCTGTTATCCTAGTTTATGAATCTGAAAAAAAACAATTTACCTCTAGTGGCACTACGAAGCCGGCTATCGTAGTCGACTTATTGATCTCATTCGTGAAGCGGTTTAGTATCTTGACCACCTCATTGATCGTATCATCAAAAGTCAATCTTCCCCACAGAAATGACTCAACCAAATCCAAGTCATTCACTATGTTAGCTATGAATGAATCAATGCATCCACTTTTCACCCGCTCGTAATGACGGTTGATAAGAAGTACAATACAGCCATCTTCAGCTTATCATTAGACGACCCCTTCATCGACAACAAATTTTTCTCTACTTGATAACTGGTGGCCTTCACCTTTCCAAAATGCTTTTGCACGAATTATAAACTACTTGAATCCCTATAGTTCACAGGGTGACAGTCTAACCCGCATAACAACCTGTGTTCCCTTATTGAGTCTCTGATAGGGATGTATTTACCACGAACCATAGTTCGCGTCGCTTCTCTGTCTTCACTGTCCGGACAACCAGTGTTCACATCCCCAAAAGTCTATGGTTCTTCTCCTCCGGCATGTGGAAAAAGTGTCAGAATTGCCTACTCTGTTCAAACCACTTCAACTCGGCTCCCCTTAGGCCTTTTATCAAGTCAACGACATCCTTCAGAGACACCGTGTTTGAATCTTGGGATAGTGCCTGAACTGTTCTGGTCGGAACCAAAATTCAATCGGCTGCATTGGCTCACCAAGCTGCAAAACAAACAAAAAAATAAACCAAGTTAACCCGAGTTGTACCTACTTAATCCAAGTTAACCTACTTATGCGTAGTTACTCCAAGTTATACCTAGTAAACCTAGTTATACCACATAAACATAGTTATTCTAATTACCCTAGTCATACCTCTTCAGATGACTCGAATCCAGTAGATGCATCAGACCCCTTCCCCTCCACTACCTCCGCCGCCAACGAAAGCTCTACGCGGTCCCTGTCCGCCGCCGACGAAATCTCTACGCGGTCCCTGTCCCCCGCCGCCGAAGACTCTTCACGGTCCATGTCTCCGATAAGAGGACGAAAGCTTGGGTTCTTTATATGTGGTCTTGTTTTCCTCGGATTCCGCAACCAATAGCTTAAATTAAACAAACAAAACAAAAGTCAAAGGTTACCTAGTTATCCGGAAACCCAAAAACCCAAAACCCCTACTTATCTCGAAGGTTACCTTAACAAAATCAGCAATATAGCAAAAGGGAATCGCAAATGACTCAAAAACAGAGAGAAAACAAATATAAATACGATGAAACCGGGATTGAGGAAGAGTGGATTTGCGATTTTTGAAAGAGAAAGAAAACCCTAAAAAATTCCTAAATCCCGAAGCTTACCTTAAGTTTATTGTTAATGGAGAAGGTGGAATCGATAATCACTTGATAAAAATGAGAAAAACAGTTGAAATCCTTAGAAATCGGTAGTAGGGAAGTTGAAATGCTTAGAAATCGAATAGTGGAAAAATGGGAAGAAAACCTAGTTACTCCTCTCTTTCCTCTCTTTTTTTCCTCTTCTTTCGACACTTAGGGTTTTTTCTAAAAAAAAAAGGAGAAGATCGTGGGATGGGTGGGTAGGAGTTAACCGATCTAAAATTAATTTAATTTTTGATTTACTTTAATTGACCCGATTTCAATGGGGTCATGTAGGTTTATCTGAATTATGAGGTGGTTGGATTGTAATTTTTTTAATTCATTAAGGGTGGGATAATATTTCTAACGATTTTTATTTAAATAATTAATTATAAAAATGGGTAATTGCACTAGATAACAATAATATACCCTATAATTAATAAAATGACATCTACTCCCTACTTTTACTATACAATTTTTCATTAATTCAATTTTACCATTTATCTCTTTCTTCACTCTCTCTTACTCTCACTCTCTTTCACTTGCTTGTTTTTTTTCATTCCCTTTTACAGAATATACGAACAATCTTCTGGTATACGGATTACTGTATTTTTTTTTCTTGAGTTTAGAGTTTATATTTTGGATTTGGATCTATATTTTGGGATTAAGATTTATATATTTAGATTTAGGGTTTAGATGTTTGGGTTTAGGGTTTAGATGTTTGGGTTTAGGGTTTAGATTTTGGGGTTTAGGATTTAGATTTGGGTTTAGGATTTAGATTTGGGTTTATATTTTGTCTTTTGATTTTTGGGTTTAGGGTTTTTATTTTGGGTTTTAGGTTTATATTTTAGGTTTATATTTTGGAGTTTTGGGTTTATATTTTGGGTTTTAGGTTTATATTTTGGGGTTTTATGTTTATATTTTGGGGGTTTTGGGTTTACATTTAGGGTTTTGGGTTTATATTTTGTGTTTATATTTGGGGTTTAGGGTTAATATCTTTTTAGTAGTCCGACTATTATGTTTATATTTTGGGGTTTTTAGTTTATATTTTTGGTTTAAGATTTATATTTGGGGTTTTGAGTTTATATTTGGGGTTTAGGGTTTATATTTTGGGGTTTTAGGTTTATATTTTGGGATTTTGGGTTTCCATTTTTTCCAGTAGTCCGACTATTATGTTCAATAGTCCGACTATTCCTGGGTTAATATTGTATTAAAGAAATTTACTATTCACCATTTAACAAATATAAATCCGTTTTAAATAATTATAGTCATATTATATTCATAAAAAAAAATTGTGTGTTTTTAAGTAAGGTTTTATAATTTGATTATTTGAATTAAAAATGTTAATCTTTAAAAACAAATGAAAGAGGTGAAAAAAAAAACCAAGAGAGAAAAAGACAATAAATACTGTAGACTGCACACTTGCGCGAGGGTCTTAAGGTAAAAAGAATTTCGGTTGGAACTTGTGAGGCATTCCTCTCCTAATGAACCAGATGAGTTCTAAGAGATATAAGTTGCTCAAGCCAGAAACTGGATAACCGAACCAAACCATCATCAATAGTTTGCAAAAGGTATAAAACCATCATCAATAGTTTGCAAAAGGTATAATGGAGGGGATGGAGGCTTACCAAGTTAGCGATCAGACTGTTTAGAGATAATGATTCAATATAAACGAATTGTTCAAAACGAACCCATCAATCCAAAGTTTTGTCTATTACATCTATTAGTTAAGAAACAAAAAAAAACATGTCTTAATTAATATCACAATACCCAGAAAAATCCTTAAGACTGTAAACAGATATTACTCCATTATCACCAAATCTCCAAAACGAAAAGAGAGCGGCTTTTGACAAGAAACAAATAGTATGATGCTTATCTTAGATTCCGAAACTTCAGTCTCGGATAACTCAAGCCTGCCATTACGTTAAAATAAAACATCAAACGAAGCTTTGGTATAATCTGGAATGTGTATTGGAGGCTTACTTTGTTAGCAATGTTGTTAGAGAGCCAATCAAGACCTTCGTACAGTCCCTCACCAGTGGTGGCACATGTGCTCTGGATGTACCTGGTAAGAACAATTTGTAACAGTGAGAACATAGTAAACTAACAATGAAAATCAACAAAAGATCATTTTGATAATCACCAATGACGCTGCCGGAGAGAGTGGAGGCCAAGCTTATCAGTTATCTCAGCAGCATTCATTGCGTTTGGAAGATCCTGCTTGTTAGCAAACACAAGCAATACAGCATCACGAAGCTCATCCTGCACATTAAAAGGAGACCCTTAGAACAGTTTTCTTATCGATTACTATCAGAAGAATAACATCAGATATATCAAAGCAAATGGGTTTAGTTATAAGAGATGAACTAAGTGAAGAAGAGTAAGCTATACCTCGTTTAACATCCTGTGAAGTTCATCTCTTGCTTCAACAACTCGATCTCTGTCATTGCTATCCACCACAAATATCAGACCTTGAGTGTTTTGGAAGTAGTGCCTCCACAAAGGACGGATCTGTATGAGCAGACAAGTGAGCATACATTTTCTCTTTTTCTTTTTTTCGTTTTCAGGGAGATTCATAGAAAGTTATAGACGATAGAAACCTTGTCTTGACCCCCAACATCCCACACAGTGAAACTGATGTTTTTGTATTCAACTGTTTCCACATTAAACCCTGTAAAAGTATATAAATTCATTAAATCTCCACTGGTTAAGCATATTAATTTAACTCCAGTACCGTTTCAAAATATAGTTTGTATCCAAATCAATTGGCAATGCATGTTCTATGTAACCTAGGACGCTGAACTTTCCATTCTTGTTCAGTTTTCTATAAGAACGTATTTTGGGTTGATGTCAATTCAAGAAAAGATTAATTCAGAGGAAACTTGTAACAAGCAGAAGCAATGCAGCAACCAATAATGACGTAAGAAACGAAATGATTGTGAAAACTGACCTATGGTGGGGATGGTGGTTACAATCTCACCAAGCTTGAGCTTGTACAAGATGGTGGTCTTACCAGCAGCATCAAGACCCACCATAAGGATACGCATCTCCTTCTTGGCAAAAAGCCGGCTGAAAAGCTTTGCAAATGAAAGCCCCATAGTGATCCTGAAAGTTCAATACAAGAATCTGAGCTCTGGTATGAAAATGTTAACAAAAGAAAATACAACCACTCGATCTCGATACATTGCATCAAACGATGTGTGATCCTTCGATCCACAGAATCACCGAGTATAAAGTTGAGGTTCCCATTACGTAAATTATTCGAACTAATTGATCGATCACAAATACACATATTTGACGATGAATTTTAACACAATACCATGAAATTGCAGATCCGATATACCGACATAAAATTCCAATCACTGCTCAAAATCACGAATTTGAGAAAATAAAAATTATAAACAAGGGCAGACGATAGAAGTAAAAAACGAATTTAATCACAAATATAGAACAAACCAACAGAAAATCAGAAAACGCAAAATGTGAAGGGAAAAAGGTTTGGAGCTGACCTCCCCTCTCGAACTTGATGCGAAGGAATCTGAAGGAGAGAGAGCTTTAAATCAACGCGAGACCAGACGAGGTTCTGATATAATAAATTAAAATTCATTCTGTAATATATTTCATTATTTACTGTTTATAACTTAACCCCAAAAACGTCACTTGTGAGTATTTTTTTATTATATATATATATATATATATATATAGGAAAAATTGCATAAAAAACTTCTAAAATACCATTTTCTAATGCTTTAAACCTTAAAACTTGCATTAAAAACTTTGAAAGTAACAATCGTTTTACACGTGTCTTTTCTGCCATTTTCTCTAACAAAAAAGTTAATGGTGATGTTGACCGGCGTTAACTTTTTGTTTTTTTTTTTAATTCAAAAAATTCTATTTTTTAATAAAAAATTATAAAAAATTTGAAATTTTTTTTTAAAAATCATAAAAAATCAGAAAATTTTTAAAATTTTATAAAATATACAATTTTTAAAAAAAATCACAAAAAATCATAAAAATTGGAAATTTTATAAAAAATTAAATTAAAAAACCTAAAAAAGTAAAATAATTCTTTAATTTAATTTAAAAAACCTAAAAATATTATAATAAAAATTTCAAAAAATTATAAATAATCATAAAAATTTTAGAAAATTATAAAAATTTAAAAAGAATAGTAAAAAATGCAAAATTTCAAAAAATTATAAAATTCTAGAAAATTGATGTTCTAGATCATAAAATTTTTTAAAATCCCAACGAATCTTTGTTGCCTACTCTCGCTATTCTCCACTCTCGTTGGGATTTTAAAATTTTTTATGATCTAGAACATCACTCTTTCATCAATTTTCTAGAGTTTTTGAATTTTCTAGTATATATAATGTTCTAAATCTCTATATATATTAGCAAAACTGAAGTTGGAAGAATTAGCTTCATTAAAATCGATTATATATGAAATTAGTTTTTAAAAATTAAATTGATGAATTATTTTATTTTTTTATAATTTTCTGAAATTTTTATGATTTTTTATAATTTTCTAAAATTTTTATTCTAATATTTTTGTTTTTTGAATTTTGTATAAAATTTTGAAATTTTTATGATTTTGAAATTTTTTTTTTGAACTTCTTATAAAATTTTAGTTTTTTATGATTTTTTTATGAATTTTTAAATTTTTTTTGAATTTTTTATAAAATTTTAATGATTTTTTATGATTTTCTTAAAAAAAATTTGAATTTGTTATAATTTTTAATTAAAAAATCGAATTTTCTGAATTTAAAAAAAAAAGTCAACGCCAATCAAGCCGCCATTAACTTTTTCAGTTAGAGAAAACGGCGGAAAAGACGGCGTGTAAGGCGGCTGCCACTTTCATGGTTTTTAATACAACTTTTAGTAAATTGAAAGTTAAGAGTGCTAGTGGTTCAGTACCAAAGTTTAAAGTGCTAGAAAATAACATTTTTGAGGTTTTTTATGCGATTTTCCGGGAAAATCGCATAAAAAACTGTGCCTAAAGCATGACACTTAATCTATTTACCCAACAGAACAACTCAAACTAGTGAAAACCAATAGACCACATTATCTTGGTTAACAAAGTTACTTGTGCGTTCTGACATGTTTCCAATTCTTTTCCTTACGGAAACATTTTACACTTTTCTATCTTCTCTTTTCTTTTTCGATTTAAAGGAAAGAGCTTCTAACAATATTTAGAATTTTATACTAGTTTAAAAACTGAGAAAAGTGACAAGAATTCCAGCTTCCGTTTTGTTTGAATCCACTAGAAATCAAGAAACATGGCAACAACGCCACAAACGAACAGAAATCGGGCCCGGCTTTAGGAAAAAGGACCATTAAATAAGGTACTGAATATATAGAACGCAGCATCTTTAGATTATTTACAGCAGCTATAACAGTTTTCAGAGGATGTAAAAACCCAATAACACGTAGTTAACAACAAACCATCTGGTTCAAGTTCAACGCCAGTACTGAGCCCATCTGTGTATGGTTTCAACCATTTGCGGGAACAGTGCACTCACGCTTTCATTTATCAAATCTTGAAAGAAATGGATGCATGCTTCATCGTCCATATCAAGCCTGAACTTTTCTTGGAGCTGTAACAATTTCCAAGAATAATAATGACACGAATGCTAGGTTTTGTTTTCTTTGGTTAGGTGAGAATGAGAGTGAGAGTGAAAAAGACTTACTTTGAGAATGCCCTTTTCTGGGTCTGAAGTTATATCGGGAATAGTGGAACCAGCCATGAGATAAAACAAATTCAGAATAAGGTTGCTTGATTTCCTTAGAATGTTGTAAGCTTCACAACAGTAGGATTTGAATCTGGTGTAGTATTGGCTGCAACACATAATACCAGATTAGCCAACACATCAACTTTCATGAGTTATATCAATCTTCTAGTAACTCTAGTACGCACCTTTCTGCCCCACCCATAGCTTCCACCATTTCTTTGCACAGTTTCATCGGTGGAGGGAATGGTTTAGGATCTCTACCAAGAATAAATGCAAAATCAACATGGAAAAGACGCCCATCATCTGTAAGGAGGAGGTTGTCCAGGTGTCTACATATCAATAAAACAAGCCATCACAATCTGACTCCAAGGGACTTCTTTAACAAAACCATGACCCTACCTGTCTCCAATCCCAAGTATATATGTGATCACAGAATAGCCTGCACAGCTTTTTATAAATGTCTCCAGACAATTGGCTGTTATCCCGAATGGCGCATGCTCATCAGGATGAAACTTCTGCAGATAACTTGTGATGCTTCGGTGCTCTGAGAGTATCTGAACATGGAAAAGCACACATATCTTAAGATATCTGCAAGCAATGTGATTATGCACTGATACTGTACCTGAGCCAAAGAACGGGAAGGTATGAATTCCAACAATCCTTCATCATGTCCAGTTGCTAACACCTTGTAAGGCGTTAGGCAAAGATCAAGATTTTCAAGCTTAAGAAGTCTATCCATGAGCCAAACCATTTGAACAACCTATAGAGGAATTTTTTTTTTTTTTTTAATTACATAAGATCTACAACACTATGATGAAATAAACTTAAATATACCAGTTGGTCTTGCCGGAGATCGTCTCCCTTCTTAAATATGACTTTGTAACTTCCTTCGTCTTCTATTCGGAAAGTTAGCCGCAGAGGACTCAGTGCACTTTTAAAAAGTGTTGATTCTCCAGCCACAATCCCTTTTATGAGAACATTAGGGGTAAGTGGTGATCGAATAGGCTGAAAGTAAACCAAATCCAGACATATTACAAACAGGTCTGCATAAACTTGACTCAGACATTCTTTGATTAGCTTCATTTAAAAGAATTTGGTACCATGTAACAACACTATAGTGAAAGTACCTCTTCAAAATACGTGAGCTCACTAAGTAGTCCACCTAAAAGATGCCTGAGCTTCTCAATTTTTTTCTGGGTGTTTCCACGTACATTTTTTACTTCTCGTGTAATGGAACATAACTGAGCAGTCAATTCGGTTTGGCGCTCCAAACTCTGCCACAGTTTATCTCCATCTTCTCCGTTAACACCAGGTGGTAGCTGACATTAAAAGAATTATCATACTAGAGCAGCTAAACAGATCTTACTTGAAGAATAAGTAGAGCTCAAATTCTTTGGCTAAGGACTCAAATGACAAGTTAAGGAGAACAGAAGCAGGATAATGATTGATTTACATTTCAAGTCATCATAAATGCAAAAAGAAATAAAAAACGAAAGAGACTAAAAAAATAGTCAGGTCCACACCTTCCTCATATTCTCCTCGAGTAAATCGTATGTGCTCAAAAATCTCTTGGTAAAGTGATGGTCAGAAAGTTCTACAGCAACATACCAGCGAAGAAAACTGGCCAACTCAATATTCTGTAACGCTAGAAGTTCAAAAGCAAAATAACATAAGTCAGCTAACATATGACTCATAGAACATATAGAGGGGAAAAGACCAGCATACATCCATGGCTATAGGTTCAGAGCATACCCCGATGGACAAGGAAATGAGAAAGTCGGGATCTATCAGAGCGTTCAAAACGGAGAGCTTGAACCAGTTGAAGCAAGTAACACTGAAGCTCTTCATCATCAGCTCTTTCAAGAACATTCACAGCATAAGCTCGAACCTACAGTAGGTGTAGTAAGGAATTAGCAACCACATAAAGATAACAAGATAACCGACAGGCAGATCTAATAGGAAGTTCAAAGACCAGAAGAAAAGTAAATTGGTCACTCTTAATACCTCTTCACTTTCAAATGCAGGAGACAATAGCTCCAAAGCATCACATACGTCTATCATTTCCCATTTGTACATCAATTGAATTGCTTGCTTTGCTTCCTGCCAACATGGGAAGACCATGCAACATGAATATATAAGAACCATCAAAATAGATCTGCAAGCAAAATATGTTCGCTTACCTGAACATCACTCCATTCCACACAGCGAAGAAACTTTGTTAGAGCTCTCTTTTCAGACATCAGAGAGAAACGAAACTTCCAAAGAAGTTGTCTTTCATCTCCACCCAAAGTCCGTGTAGGTGGATATTTCAGAACGCTTTGTATGGATCTTTAAAAGAAGAAAAATAGGAGCAAAGAAAAGAAAAGGCACTTGTGAGATTATATGCGACCATATATCATAATAACATGATCAAGAAATGGCAGGAGCTTGTTTCTCTAAAGAGTGCTACACAACTTCTATTCAACCAAAAAAAAATTTCATTATAACGGAATTTCATTCTTACTTCCGTTCGACCGAACTTGGCTTGAGATCCCTGTCAATAATGCCACGATCCAAGCTCCTTGCCAGCTTTAGTTGCTTATGCTCTGAAGGATTAAACTTTCCCAGTTCTGTATCCCACACAGTAACGAATTCATTTGATGAACCTATTGGGGAAGTTATCAGCAAATTGGCTCCAGACTCCTGGAAATCACAAGCAGATAGACAAAAGTTAAATCATCACATCATTATAGCAAGACATACATACATGAAAAAATTTTATATTCAAGTTGCAGTGCAGATTGTACCTGAAATACAACTCGATGTTCAAAACTACAGAAATCGATAACCAAGTACAGATGTGAGTTTCCATGTTTCAAGCTTTCTTGTTCCTTGATCGTATCCAAGGATTTCAACATAAGTCGGTCCAACCATTCAATTCTTTGGATCTGCCCCCTATCAAACTTATTCATTAGCTTCTCCAAACGCTCTAGCTCACCGCGCTCATGCCGTGGGACCTAGAGTATGTCAAATTAGAGAATACCCCAAGGAAAAGGAAGTTGGTATAATATATATGTAGCATTGACATTGATCAGAAACCTTTCCAGGGGTAGAGGTAGGAAATGATCCATCAGCTTCCTTCCCCTGCCAGAGCCTGAGTTTCTGCTTTCCTGACTTCATCTGCATCTTGCTGTTAAATAGAAGGATTGTTGCCCCACCAATCAATCCCTCAGCTTTTCCACATGAAACATCCCATACCTGATACAAGGAAAACCTCCTATTTAAGCATAAAAAGAGGATGAAACCGAGAAGGAACCATAAACAAGCAATGAGACCAGCAATTATTTTTACTGTGATTGCAAGTTGCGAGTGGGCAGTCAAGTCCCGATATTTTGAAGTGAGAGTGATGAGTTCATTCCAGCAGTATGGTGGTCCTGTAGTTTTCAATCTGGAATTAAGAACAGAACTAGATGAAACATTTACTTCTTCTACAAAGGTAATCAACATCACAACAGAGGACAGAGAGGAAAAAAAAGAATGAGAAAGTATATAAAAAAAGAATAAACCTTGTTCTCATGGGAAGGCCAAAAGAAGCTCCATCAATATACAATGCACATTCAATGTAAAGCTCTGGTTTCTTGTCCTCTGCCGCAGAACTAAGCCCTTAAAAAGAAAACCATAAGCAACAATAAGCCACTTCCCACAACCACATGAAAATTGTCATCGCATCCATCAAGTCCCATGGATTAAAGGATCGAGCATCCAAACTTAGAACATAATGAATTCAAACAACTTGATTCTAACAGTAAAAAGCAATATCAAATCATCAGTACCCGAATCAGTAGATTTCTTGACGGGGAATGTTCCATCAAGCTTCTCAATACGAAAAGCAACGGCTGAATTGATATCGCAGGAGAGGAAGAAACGAAACTCGCTCGCACCCATGTGCGATTTTAAAATATCAAAATTAGGGCTTTATAATTTTGAAGAACGAGTGGGATTAATCGATTTGGAGAAGCTGAAACTTGAAATTGGAATTTGTAAATGACTTTACGGAGTAAACTACCGGAGATCAACCTTTGTTCATAAGATGTATCCAAAGTCTTAACGTAGAATGCTCACGGATATCGAATTATCGACGCCGGTTCAAAAAATTTGGATGAAAAACAAATTTTGTGGCTAAAACGATATAAAATGCAAAATATTATTTAAAATTACCTTTTTGTTAGAAATTATCTTTATGGTTGATTTGATATATATATAAGATATTATTGTTATTTCTATTTTAGAGATAGAGTCTATCTCTTTTCTACGACGGTCTATGTACTTGTATATGTAGTCTCTGATATCAATGAGAATAGATAACACTTTCATAACACGTTATCAGCACGAAATCCTAGCCACCTGAATTAAAAAAAAAAAAAACGTTCGGCATACGTTGATCCTATACCTTCCACAAACGTTGGCACTATCATACGCATACTCATAAGGTATGTATTATTGATCTCGTAATAAACGTGGTGTTTGGATATTGGTCTCGTAATGATCAAATTTTGATTGGTGGTCTTACAGTAATCGTATCATTCCACCTTATGATTGTTCTCGTTTTATAATTTGTCATTATTTTATGTCTTAGTTCGACGAAATTCATTTTGTTGCTAATCTAGAAATTGTATTTCATATTTATTGATTTGATCGAATAAATAAAAGGTTATAAATTTAATCGATTTATCTAAACCAATCAATGTTCTTAGGTTTCTAAATACATGTTCATATTCATATAGTCTGGCATTTAATTATACAGCCGTACATGCTTTGATGTTTATTGTTTTCTTCTTCTTTAATCTGTTAAAATGTTAAGTGGATCATGGCTCTCTATACCATATAATAAGTATATGTTGTTCTTTTTTCTTTCATATTCATTGTTTTTAAATGATGTTGTTTTTAAAGCTTATGTATGTCTAACTGTTGGTTTGACATATAAAATTATCTATGTTTGTTTGATTCATTGTCATGATTTTTTTCATACGTTTATAATATATTATTGAATATTATATATTGCTAAAATTTGCACAAAGTAGTTTTCCAGATATTTGCGTGATAGAATTTTAACAATATTCTTATATAAAAAAGAGAATCTGGTTTATCCTAAATTTACACAAAATATTTATTTTTATTTTTTTTAGAAAATAATTTTACCCTAATTTTGTACAAAATATCTTTGATTTGTTTTAAAATAATTATGTGATATTATCGTACAGTTTTTTTTTTTTTTGCACAAAACTAGA
>OVBE01002444.1:0-30657 GCA_900406425.1 Iberis pinnata
ACATTCCAAGCAAGGTGCAGTTTTACTTCAAACAATTTCAGGATGCATTAGACAACTGACAACCAGGGCACTAACACTTATTAAGAAAACAACATACTTACAAGGTTATCATCTTCCTAGTTTCCTATGCATATGCAACTTACATGAAAATGCAATATCCTATATGCACTACATGAGATGCAACTACAATGACACTCTGTTTTTGAAGAAGGATTTTTTGAAAATTTTCAAAAATTTTATGGTTTTTCGATGCTAATAGATGCTATGTAAATGCAATGCACAGTGGAGAAAGGAACAAACAAGGAAATTTCATTAATAGCAGGTCCTCCGAATCCTCCCCCAAATTTGAATTACACAGTCTCTGTGTAAACCAAGTTCAAGATTGGACTCAAGGAAGGACAAGATAGTGAAAAAGCATTAAGACATAAAGACATGCATAAACTAAAAACGGGAATAGATGGAGGCGCAGCGGATTATACAGTGGTTATTTGGAGATGCCTTTAGTTACTCCCAAATTGGGAGTTGGTTGAGTCTTCCTCTAAGGAGAGTTTTGAAAGGTTATCTGAACAAGATTTCAGGTTTGTGACTTGGTTGATGATGGCTTGATCGGTGGAGTAGTCGTGGTTGAAAATGATGCTCTCGCTCCTCTTGAGAGATGTTCTTCTGCTGTTTGGGAGTAAGATGATCCATTTGGTATCGCTTGTTCTCTTGAATCGGTAGCAAAACTGTTCATCTATTCTCCCCACTATGAACTGAATGTCCTTCAAATGATTGTATTTCAATAACCTCGAGGTCTGATCAATCTTTCCTAGGTAGACTTGGGTATGCTGAATGATATGAGTGATCCAGCCTCCCACTAGTATTTGAGGTGCTCCCCTTTCTTGTGACATCCAAGTGGGATCTTGGTATTTTGTCAGTTGTCTGAGAAATAGCTTAAGAGGACAAGGTCTCCTTTCATAGAGTGTTGTGAACAAGGATTCATCTTGGATGAAACTGCTAACGTGCGAGGCAATGCCTAAACTTAAGAACTTTATCTCATCTCCCAAAATGTAGCTTGTATCGCTCCTAGTAAAGAAATATTTTGCGAGGATTTGGTGCACGTAACGGATTGCTGGGTGGCGGATAAGGGCACTCTTGGTCTTCTCGTCTTTGAAAACCTTGGATCTAATTATGCTCCAAATGAGTCTAATTTCATTAGGAATGTCTTCGAATGTGGCTGGTTGAGATTTCATAGCGTGAATACCGTAGAGGTATTCCAACTCACTGAAAGTGATTGTGTGAGTTTTCCCGTAGACATCCTTGAAGGTTATAAAGCCACCCATTCTCCTATCGTATCCGCTCTCCCTGACATATCTCACTTGTAGGAAGGCTAGGAATATGCACGTTGATTGTTGATACGCTTCGAAATCCATGTTAAGTATGCTTGGTATTCCCATGTTTCTTAGAATGTTCTTTACTTGATCCAAGATCCCGAGACTTCTCACTATTTATTCATTGGGAAATGTTGATCATGTGAACTCGGCCTGCATCAGGACATGGTAAATCTCTAAGACTGAAGGTACATTTGACATGGTTGCACCTGAAAGATCAATAAAATTTTTTGGGAAATTATCAACTTTTCAACAGATGACAGTTCCTACCAATTAACAAATACAAGTTTCACACACTCATCATGCATAAATCTTGAATCCCATTCTCATCTTCATCAATAACTTGCAATTGGGTTCCATAAAATTTTCAGAGATTCATGAAAAACCAAAAATTTCGTAAAAATTCAGAAATGATAGAACGAAAACCGAATCGAAGATTCTTAAAGGTGTGATGATTTCTTGAGCTCAAATTTTCAGAGAATGATGTAAATAAAAGAATTTAAGTAGTGAAAGTTATGAGAGTTAATTATGAAAGAGAGATGAAGATACTCTCTTAAATAGAGGGGATTTGTGGGTGTTTGTGGTTGAGGATTAAAGTGGAGGTTTGTGGAGGAGGGTTAAAGAGGAAACATTGATGTGATGGGGGTGGTGGATGTGTAAGGGAAATGATGGGGTATCTTGGAAAAGTAGGATTCAACATTTTGTTGCTCGCATCAATGACAGCTCGCTGTAACGCCTCCCACTGGCTTGATCTTGCTGCTTGACGTTGGATTGATCCTATTCCTTTACGTAGGTCGATCCGAGTTCTCATCTCGCATTGATCGGACCTTGATGTTGGATCGATCGTTCGGGCCTAGTGGATCGATCTTGCCTGCGAGAATGGATCGATTTTGCACACGAAGGTGGATCGATCTTGGATTGAAAGTGGATCGATCGTTCGATCACTTGGCTCGATCGTGCCATTGCTCCATGCACATTTCCTAATTACATAAAACACCAAAAACCAATTTAAAACTAAAACACATTAGATGAAGTATTGAAAGATGGAAAGCTGAAAAGGACATGGGACTTCCTCCCAAGTGAGTTTGTTTATAGTCACTAAGCTTGACTTCTTGTTTTTAGGATCAGTGTCCCTGAGATGGTTCTCCAAGGAGAACTGAGGTTTCTTCTGAGATTGCCCTGTCTGCCAGGTATGGTTTCACTCGTTGTCCATTTACTGTAAATTCATTCCCGTTTTTTTCCAATCAAAGTGATAGCTCCATATGGTAGAACTTCCTTTACAGAGAATGGCTCGGACCACCTGGATTTGAACACAAGGACTTGGTCATCAGCGTTGATTTCCTTCACTAGAATCTTTTTGTCATGAAACACCTTGGTCCTTTCCTTGTATATCTTGGAACTCTCATAACCATTGAGTCTGAAATCTTCCAGTTCATGGAGGTATATTTCCCTCTTCTCTTGAGCTGTCTTGAGGTCAAAGTTTAGGAGTTTAGTTTCCCAAAGTGCGTTATACTCTAATTCAACTAGCAAGTGGCATGCCTTCCCATAGAGTAGCTGAAATGGTGTTCGTCCTATTGGTGTCTTAAAGGCTGTTATGTATGCCCATAGTGCATCATCCAGCCTTACTGACCAATCTCTCCTGGAGGTTCCAACAATCTTTGCTAAAATTGCCTTTATCTGCCTGTTTGATACTTCAACATGTCCACTTGTTTGTGGATGATAAGGTGTTTCCACCTTATGCTTCACTCCATACCTCTTCAGCAAAATTTCGAAGACCTTGTTTATGAAGTGAGAACCTCCATCACTGATTACTACTCTTGTTACCCCAAATCTTGGGAAGATTATGTTTTTGAAAACCTTTAGAACCACCTTCGCATCATTGGTTGGACTAGCAATTTCTTCTACCCATTTGGAGACATAGTCGACAACTACTAGAATATAGCTATTACCAAAAGATGGGGGATTGAATGGCCCCATGAAGTCAGTTCCCCAGACGTCGAACACTTTAAGCTCTAATATTGGATTTTGGGGCATCTCATTTTTTCTCCCAATGTTCCCTGCTCTCTGACATGGGTCGCACATAGAGATGAAACCATGTGTGTCGTTGAACAGTGTCGGCCACCACAGACCTGCTTGAAGGATTTTCTGAACAGTCTTAAATGTTGCAAAATGACCTCCATAAGAGAAACCATGACAATCATCCAGAATTCCCTTCACTTCATCTTCAGCTACACACCTTCTGAATAATCCGCCTGGACCCCTTTTGTAAAGAAAATGGTCATCCCAATAGTAATGCTTTACATCACTTAGGAACTTCCTCTTTCTATACTCGTTGAAATCTTCAGGGATTGTTCCACAGACCTTGTAATTAACTAAGTCTGCATACCATGGTGCTGCTTTCGTTGTCACTACTTCACTTTCAAAAAACGCATATGTATGGATTATAATGAGTTGTTTTTCAAGCATAGAGTCATCAATTGGAATTGAGTCATCAATCCTCATTCTTGACAAGTGATCTGCTACTCCATTTTCGATACCCTTCTTATCCACTATCTCCATGTAAAATTCTTGCAATAAGAGAATCCATCTCAATAGTCTTGGTTTGGTGTCCTTCTTCGCATATATATGCCTCAGGGCAGCATGATCAGTATAAACTATCAACTTCGAACCAACCAAGTAGCTTCTGAATTTTTCAAATGCGAAGAACACTGCTAGCAACTCCTTCTCTGTTGTGGCATACTTTGCCTGAGCATCATCCATAGTCCTACTAGCATATATAGATGACGTTCACCTTTTTATCAATCTTCTGCCCCAAGACAGCTCCAACTGCATAGTCTGAGGTCTCGCACATGATTTCAAATAGGTAGTCCCAATTGGGAGCTTGAACTACTGGTACAGTTACCAAGGCTTCCTTGATGATGTGGAAAGCTTCCAAACATTATGCGTCGAAGTTGAACTTAGCTTCCTTATACAAAAGCCTTGTTAAAGGTCTGGCTATCCTTGAGAAATCCTTGATAAATCTTCTGTAGAAACCCGCATGACCAAGGAAGCTTATAATATCCTTCATTGTCTTTGGCGGTTGCAACTGCACCATTACATCTATTTTAGCTTTGTCTACCTCTAAACCCTTTTATGAGATCTTATGCCCCAACATTATTCCTTCCCTTACCATGAAATGACATTTTTCCCAGTTCAGAACCAGGTTTGTCTCTTCGCACCTGGTGAGAACCCTGCATAGATTTGACAAACAGGAGGAGAGAAGAGCCGTACACGGAGAAATCATCCATGAACACCTCAACTACCTCCTCGATTAAATCCGAGAAAATTGAAGTCATACACCTCTGAAAGGTGGCAGGTGCATTGCAAAGCCCAAATGGAATCCTTTTATATGCTAAAGTGCCGTAAGGGCACGTGAATGTGGTTTTTTCCTAATCCTGAGGGTGGATAGGGATTTGGAAAAATCCACTATACCCATCAAGGAAACAGTAATAAGGATGGTTAGCTAGGAGTTCTAACATTTGGTCAATGAAGGGTAATGGGAAATGGTCTTTTCTAGATGATGCATTCAACTTCCTGTAGTCGATGCACATCCTATGCCCAATGATTGTTTTGGTTGGTATTAGTTCATCTTTGTCGTTTTTAATCACGGTAATTCCTCCATTTTTTGGGACACAATGAACTGGTGATATCCAAGTACTATCTAAGATAAGGTAGATAACACCAACATCCAACAGTTTAAGAATTTCCTTTTTCACCACTTCTTTTAAATTGGGTTTAGTCTTCTTTGGGGTTCAATGCTAGAGTAAGATTCATTTTCAAGATTGATTCTATGAGTGCATAGACTAGGTGATATTCTTTTTATGCCATCCAATGAATACCCTATGGCTCTCCTAAAATTCCTTAATTCAGTTAACAATGAATCTAGCTCATTTTCACTAAGTTCATCACTCACTATGACTGGGTATGTTGAGTTAAGTCCAAGAAAAGCGTACCTTAGTCCCTTGGGGAGTGGTTTCAGTTTCACGCTTGGTGCCTTGAGTTCAGACCAGTGTTCAGATATTGCAGAGTCCATTTGAGCTTGGGTGGGCTTTTGACTTGGTTTCTTTTCGAATTCAATTTCTTCATCAGTTGAGAAGACTTGTCTTTCTGGACCCCGAATATTTTCGAATGGTTCTTCGGGCCCCAGTGGTATATGTGAGTCCAAGATTATCTCATACTCCAAACTTTCACCACGCAGATCCCCTTTATCCCCATTCCCGGTTAATACAATTTGGAGGTGATCTTCCTGACTAATCTCTTCCAAGAATTCATCAGTGAGTTAATCCATATCTTCCATGTAGAAAATCTCTCCTTCAGCAGCGGCTTTCTTCATGACTTCTTGAATGTCGAAGGTCATCTTCAGCTCCTTACCCATATTGAGCTGGATTTTTCCTTTCTGAACATTAATAACAGCTCCAACAGTAGCCAAGAATGGCCTTCCTAAAATCAGAGGATCTCTGGGTTCCTCACTCATGTCTAAAACCGTGAAGTCAGTTGGGATTTCAGCCACTCCAACCCTTACAGGTAAATCTTCAAGGATTCCATGTGGGATTCAGTAAATGATCTTGGGTCTGCTAGTTTTTTTGGGACTGAGGTCCTTGTGATGATCGCACTGCATTATTCACTTAGAACTATCATTCCCTGAATATGCTTTCCTTTCTTGGTGATAGCGTCCTTCATGAACTTCTTGTATGGAGGCATCAAAGTGATTGCGTCAAGAAGAGGCACTTTGATTTCAATGTCTTTCATATATTTCGCAAAAACGCTTTTGTACTTTGCCATGATTTCTTTCTTGAATCTAGAAGGGAAAGGCAACCTTGGAACATATGGTGGTGGGATAAAGGGTGTATCCTTCTATTGTGTTACAGATGGTTGTTCAGCAAGAGGTGGTTTAGTGATCACATCTGGTGGTGGTTGCAATGACTTATGTGAATCAGTTATTGCAGGTTCTTCTTCTTCAACTTATTTTAAACACGACCCCCCAACTTGATCAACACCGTCCTCAGTGATAAGAGCATTATGTCGTGGTGGTAATGCCTTCCCACTGCATAGAGTAATTGCTTTCACATGAGCAACATCGTGGGGTTGTGAAGTGGACATGCAATGCAGTTTACCAGATGAAGAAGTAGAGATGGAAGCAGTCTTGCTCTCGAGCAAAGTGACTCTGGAGGTAAGTGCTTCAATCTTGGCGTAGACGTCACTGAAAGAAGAGTCCAATTGAGTGTGAAGTTCACCAAAATTTTTTGATGTTTCCATAACACTAGTGGCTTGACCATGTAGAATTTGTTGAAGCATTGCTTCAATGGTTGAAGATGCAGCAAGAGGTAGTGTAGTAGGAGGAATAGAGACCTGCTATTGAAGAGAACGACCCCGTTGTTGTGTATTTGTAAAGAAACCACGTTGTTGAGCATAGTCGATGAAGGGTTGAAGATCCTTATGAGGTAGTGCGGGGTACACTTGGTCCAGTGGGTTAGCAATGTTGTTGCTTCTATAAGAAAGACCAGGGTTATTAGAGTAGTGTAAGTACCCTTTGTTGTAACCCCATTGGTTATGCACATAGCACATTTCTTCTTGATGTTGAACTTCAGCAGCTTGAATCTGAAGTTGTTCTTCATCAAAGATGAAGTGAACCTGATGTTGTTGACCCAGGAGTAGCCTGACCAACTTTTCATTGAGTGCCTTGGTCTCCTTCTTTGTGCTATCATCAGAAGCGGAACTATCTCGAAGTGTTCTGTCATAGTCCTCACTGTAAATCCCATCAGATTGGGCTAGGTTCTCTACTAACTCCCATCCTTCATCCACACTTTTGTTGAGGAAGTTCTCATTCCTTGCTGTATCGAGCAACATTCGAATCTTGGGTAAAAATATCTCGAGGTGTTCTGTCATAGTCCTCACTGTAAATCCCATCAGATTGGGCTAGGTTCTCTACTAACTCCCATCCTTCATCCACACTTTTGTTGAGGAAGTTCTCATTCCTTGCTGTATCGAGCAACATTCGAATCTTGGGTAAAACACCTCAATAGAGGGTGCTTAGTACTGATGCTTTGGTGAATCCGTGATGGGGGCATTGCATTGTGTAGTTCTTGAAGCGCTCCCATGCTTCAGAGAAGGTTTCAACAATCTTTTGTGCAAAGCCTAAAATGTCATTCCTCAGTCGGGCTGTTCTGGAAGTTGAGAAGAACTTTGCAAGGAATGCCTTCTTGCAGGCATCCCAGGTTTTGATGGAGTTCCTTGGGAGTGACTTCTCCCATTGGTGTGCCTTCTCCCCTAAAGAGAAAGGAAAGAGACGTAGTTTGAAAGCATCCTCACTCACACCATTTATCTTCATGAGGTTGCAGAAGCGATCAAACTCCTCAAGATGATTGAGTTGATCCTCCATAGGTAGTTTATGGAACTTGTTCCCCTACACCATTGCAATGAGACTATGCTTAATCTTAAAGTTGTTGTTTTGAACTGCAGGTGGATTGATTCCATGTCTGATGATGTGAATGTTGGGGTTGCCACCAGCACCTATAGTGTGCTGGTTATCTTGTTCAGCGTTGTTCGCTATTTGTAAGTCCAACCTTCTCAAGTGTTCCGCACGTTCGTGTTCACGTCTTTCCCGAGAGTGTTCTCGTTCAAGAGCTCTGATGTCATCAACGAGAGGAATCAAGTCTGTTGGTCCTCTGCTTCTCAGGTTCATACACTGTTAAGCAGGTACTTGAAAAGAAAGCAAACAAAGGTAAACAGGTAATAAAGTAGTAAAAGAGGCTTGATCTCAAAAGATCCAAAATCCAGAATGTAGAAATAACACCCACATGGCAACAGCGCCAATTTGGTAGTAGGATTTTTGAGGTCATGAGGTATCAATTCCCCATTATTGTAGTATATATGAGGTATCAATCCAAATGGGAGTGCACTAACAATCAAGATTGCAACGAATGCTTCTAAGTCAAGCTAAACAGTAAAAGGGGTGGTTTATTAACAGGTCCCAAGTGAAGTGAAACATGTTGGAGCTAAAAGAAAGCATAAACAGAACAAAATGCATAAAAGACTAAAATGCAAAAACATAGTAAAAGTAGAGAAGGTAAAAGATGTAAACAAGTGTGAAGCAGTTCCTGAGGACTAAGGGTAATCAACTAGAGATCCGTCCCAATCTACCTAAGCACCTAACATACCTCAAACAATAATGAGCTATCCCTAGACGATAGGTTCATAAGTAACCAAGTCCAATCCTTTTAAAAAAGGAATCAACCTAAAAAATCACTAGACCTAACTCTCGTTAACGGTACACTACCTAGAAATCATTAAAAACCAACCTACCAAAGCTAAAAAGCCCCCTAGTCATCCAACCCCCTAGGCTGAGATGCATATCCTAAGCATCTAGGGCGTTGTGTAAGAATAGACTAATCTCTAAAATCACCATGATCAGACATTCCATAGAATGCTTTTCGGGCGCTGGAATGTCCAAGATTAGATTTTGATTGGTGTGAAAGAAACTAGCATTAAGCACAATGAAACATAAGGGATGTATATTCAAACAAGCTTAGGTGCCTAAGGTGAGATCAGGACATCAACCCTAGTCTACCCCATCCTCAGGAACTTCAGGGAACTACTCACTACTCATGGAAATGAAAACAGGGAAAACATAAATCACAACTTCAAAGCTAAACATGATGATCTAAGGCTAAGCAGATGAAGAACAACAAGAACAGTAAGAACTTAAACCCAAAAAAGCAAGAACGCGCAATAGAACAATAACTACCAAGAAATTGATCAATGCAAAAAACAGAAGATTAAAAGCGATAATAAAAGATCAACAAGCACCAGATAAGCAACAACCTAAACCTAAGCAGAAAAGTAAAGAAAAAACAGTAGATTAGCATAAACTTAAAAGATTTTGGGTTTTTAAGCCTAAGAACATCAAGAAAAACAAAGGGAATGAAAATCTAAGACAAAAATCTAAAAAAAAAAACAAGACTTGGTAGAAAGGAGGCACTAAAGACAAAAAATAATCATTGGCTCGGATCTTGGGTCAGGTCCACTAGGGAGTGGAGTTGGTCGGGTCGGAGCGTGTTTGACTCGAGTTGGGAAGAGTGCGAGATCGATCTGAGCTGGGGACGCTTGAATGGGATCGATCCAAATTTGAGCTCGAGATTGATCCATCCTTTGGAGTGGAGATCGATCCAGAAGTTGGAGTGGGGATCGGCCCGGTTTAAAAAGGAGATCTATCCAGGTGTGAGCTCGGATCGATCCAGTGTTGAGCTTGAGATCTATCAGGAGGTGAGTGTGGGATCGATCTGGGATCGATTCAGATTTGAGGTTGAGGTCGATATGGGATCAATCCGGACAAACACCCGAGATCGATCCAAGCTTGTCCTGAGATCGATCCAGGCTTGCTCTGAGATCGATCCAGGTTGCAGTGAGATCGATCTGGGATCGATCCAGTGTGATCGATCTGGGATCGATCCAGTGTGATGCTTGGAATCGATCCAGTCTCGTGTTGAGGTCAATCCAGTTGAGTGCTAGTCCATTCCATGTTAAGTGTTTGTCCATTCCATGTTAAGTGCTGCTTTTCCGAATTCTGACAAAACCATCCTGAAAACTTCTGAAAGTCCTGAAAAATTTCCAAAATGCATGCATAAGAGAATTCTAATGCAAAAGTCCTAAAAATCACAAAATTACTAAAATCAACTATAAATGTGATGTATGCACACCTAAAGACCTCAAAATTGATGCTAAATGACATGTAAAAACCATGAAAATTCAGAGTCATCACCTTGTGAATTCTCGAGATCATGGGAGATTACTAGAAGTAATGCGCCTAAGCTGTTGATAGGAGGAAAACCGCGCATGCTGAATTAACATGAGCTAGTTGGACAGTTATTGAATTCATCTCTTTCGTGCGAGTTATCATTCAATTGAGAAAGAAAATTCCAGCAGAGAGAGAAAGTCAGTCGTTGAGCAATCAGTTTGTGAGTTGATCGAGAAGGCAAAGTATCAATCTGTTTGTTAGCCAAGTAGTTTACATAACCGAAGGAATCAATCATAATTGTCTAGTTTCTAAGGTGAGTGTGATTACTGATCTGTCTAGAATTTCTGCGTGATTATCTAAGGCCATGAGTGCCGTTTTTACTGTTTGATAGCCTTCGTGGCTCTGTATGTATGATCTGGATGGTTGTAATGATTGGATCATGAACTGTTAAGGCAATGATGCCGTGAAAACTAACTGAAATGACCGCGTGATGCTAAAAACTGTACTGAAATAGCGTAATGTCGATTATTGGGCTTAAATTCTGAACTAATAAAGCGTTAATTGTATTGGGTTAGATTGGTGATCGATCTGGGTGAATTCGGAAGATCAGGACAGTCTAATCGAAATTATTGACTTAAAACTGATATAAACTGTACTGAAAGTTGTAAGGGAACTAATCTGATTATTGTGGCTAAGTGTTGCAAATTTAACTTTACTCACTAGCAATAATGTTTGTTATGCCTCATTTGTGGTCGCAGATGATTCTTAGGAGTGAGACAACTTGTGGAATTAAGGCAAGCAGAAGGGAAGGATGGTGGATGGATTATATATAGACTCTTGGATAGAGTTAATTTAGGAGTTTCAATTTCATTGTACTAGCTTATAGCAAATTGGCAATTGAAAACTCGTTGAATCTATCTATGGAAATGCGTGTTTTATGTTTAAGAACACAGAAAGAAACGAAAATATCCATGGAAACGGCTAAGTATGAAAAGAACTTAGAAAAAATCGAAAATGTCTAAAAATCAGCAAAGTATATAAAACCTCTAAAGCATATCATCATTTGGTTAGGAAAATCAGGTTGGGGTGTTGCATTATGCTCTTCAGTCACAAAACAAAGGGTTTCTCTAAAAAAAAGATATAGTTTAGATCTGTTGAAAGGCGATGCTTTCTAGATCATAAAAATAAATGATATGTCTTCGGATCGATTGAAAGGTTATACCTCTCGATCGTAATGTTGTCGATGCCTCCTACACAATATGGTGGCACATGCCCCATAAACGATTATTTTAAATTATGTATTTAATTTATGCCTTCAATTATGTATTTAAATTATGCTTTAAATTCTGCACTTAAATACTATACATTAATTATATTTTATAAATTATTTTATTGTTATCATTTAAAATTTGATAAAGCCCGAAATCATGGCTCTGTATGTTGTTGGAAAGAATTATATGACTTGGGCATTAGATACATGAATGTATCTAAAAGACAGAGGGCTGTTAAAAACCATCGATCCATCAGAAATGACGAAAAATTAGGATAATGCTAAGGCCATGATACTTTTACGTCACCAGTCCATGATGGTTTAAAATATGAATATATTACAAAAGAAAATCCCGCAGATCTTTGGATCTTTTTTAGAGATATTTTCTATCACTAAAAATATGTGATCTTACCAAAAGCCAAACATGAGTGGGTAAATCTACGGTTTCAAGACTATCGATGTGTAAATGAATGTAATTGTTTGGAATCACATCAAGGATGTTGTTATGTGATGAAAATGTTTATGATTATGATTTGATCGAGGAAATATTCCAGACATTTCATCCATCTAATCTAGTCCTTCAGGAACAATATCGAGCAAATAAATTTACTCGATATTCTGAAATGATGCAAGTTTTGCAGGTTGCTGAGCAAAACAATCAACTCGTAATGTTAAACCACCAAATTTGTCCAACTGGATCAGCTCCACCTTCAGAAGTGAATTTTGTTTTATCTAATAATGATAATAATAATTGGCAAGGACGAGGATGTGGACCCGGTAGAGGTCATGGTTGCTGTCATGAAAAAGGTCGTGGATGAGGAAAATGAAGGGGTTTCCATTCAAATAATTCCAACGCATAAAGAACCAAAAAATGTTCAAACCAATGATGTTGGCCATGTTGTGAAAAAGCAAGGTGAAAATACTATAGATGCGAAATGAAAGGACATTGGTCCCAAACGTTCCGTACGACAAAACATTTAGCTGATTTGTACCAAGCATCACAAAAAGGTAAATTAAGAAATATTGAAACAAATTTCATGTATGATGAGCATGAGCATTTTTTCCATGGCCTGAATGATGATATTCATCTGGACATCGCTGGCTTTCTTGGTGATACCGAGGGTTCCAACAGAAAGCTTGTATTATATGCCAAACGATTAGAAATCAACATAGAAAGAGATTTTTATTTTATATTTTGCATTATATGCATCTTCTTGTAACTACATAAAACTTAAGATAGTGTTTCTATTATAAGATAAATACGCTTGATAAAATATCATCTTTTGCTTAATTAATGCATATTCTATATCGTAAGTGAACATGCATCAGAATGAATCAAGTTGTTATTGATACAACTAACTTGACCATTTTTCCATGACATGAATAGAGTAACCCACATTGTTAGGTGAAAAATTTTAAAATGATGAGTTTTTGAAATAGCTACAAGTTTTCCATTTTTAATTATTTTTACACAAAAAATCATAAAACTCATAAAAACAAAACTATCCCTAATTTTCACATAAAAATATTCATGGCAACCGTCTTCGTTGCTTCTCTTGTCTCTTTGTCTTCTCTCATCGTCGCCACTGTTATTCGTCATTCCTATGTTTCTCTCGCTGCTTCGTCTCCGTCTACGTTGCCTCTCACGTCTTCGTCATCTCTTGTTGTTTGGTCTCGTCGCCTCTCGATGCTTCGCCTCTCGCCGCTTTGTCTCCATCTACGTTACCTCTCGCGTCTTCTTTATCTCTTGTTCTTTGGTCTCATCGCATCTTGATGCTTTGCCTCTTGTCATTGGTTTGCCTCTCGTTGTTTCTTCGTCTCGTCAGCTCTTGCACTTGTTCTTCGCCGTATTAACTTTAAAGATTGCGTAGGTGAGAAATTTGGTAGTTGTTCTTTGCCTTTTTCGTACTCATTGAAGATATCTTGCATAGATTTGTACATTATCGCAAATTTCTTTTTCTCTTTAGATTTTTATGCAGTTTTGTTTGTTTCGTCGCAAATTTGTATTTTCTCTATAGATTATTATGCAGTTTTTCCATTGCAGTTTTCTTTTGGGTTGTCGCTGGTTTGTTTTTCTTCTTTAGTTTTTATACCTCCCATCGTAGTTTTGTTTGTTTCGTTGCAAATATTTTTTCTTCTGTAGTTCTTACACCTCCCATTGCACTTTTGTCTGTTTCGTCGCAGATTTGTATTTTCTCTGCAGATTTTTATGTTGTTCTAAATTTTCCTACTTTATATAGGAATGACTGGATACCCACCTAAGTTCTATTCTAGTATTGACGACACTCAAGAGAGAAGCATCAACTACACTTCGTATTACAAAAGGCTTTGTGCCAACAAAAGAAAAATCGGAGAAGATGCTTGGCGAGCCTTGAAGGAAACTTCATTTGGGATTTTTCTTAAATTGACCAACATGTCTAGTTACATATTTGCATCCTCCACAGTCTGTTACTTTCTCTGCCATCAGTTATCAGTCAAGAATAAACATGAGATATGGTCTACATTTAACAATCAGCCACTAAGGTTTTCTCGGAGCGAGTTTGAGAAGATAACGGGGCTTCATTGTGACCCATATGACCCATCAAACAAAATTGATTTTGATCATCATAGGTTTTGGGAGAAAATTAGAAAATCAGAGGGGGGGGGGAAGCTCCAAGTCTAGACGAGGTAGATGAGATCATATCACATGCCAAACCTGAGGAATGGGATATTTGGGAACTGATCATGGTGGCTAGGTTATGCTGCATACATTTTTTCATTTGTGGCATGGGTTCAAGTATTCCATTAAGGCTTGCCAAGAGAGTAATTGATGCAGATAATTTTGAGAAGTATATGTGGGGTAGAGAATCTTTTACTTACTTGGTAGATTCCCTAAAGACTACCAACTTCGAGACCTCGACTCAAACCGTTCAAGGATTGATTCACGCATTGTACATATTGGTGTTTGAATCCGTATCTGGTTTAGGGTTGTTTGCTGGAAAGAGAAGAAAGGTCATTTAAGGGCCACCTCTTCTCCATTGGGAAGGTTCTCATTTACGGTTTATGTTTGAGGACTTCATAGTAGAAGAGATACTTAATCACAAAGAGATACATTTTCATTGAAGAATTTTTTTTGGTTTATTTTTTATCGCAAAATTTATAATTTTCCCTTGCAGATTTGTTTTCACTTAATGATTTGTTCTGAATTACATATTTAGTTTTTCTATTGCAGCTTTTAAAAATGTTTGTAGAGTTTTTCAATCAATTAAGTTATATGTAACAAGTATAATGGTTGTCTAATCTTATTCATTTTGGATTGTAGGTTCGTGTGAGACATATGATCTCGGTTACCCCAGAGGCGAAGTATCCTATTTGACTAGAAAATCATCTCCAAGTTGATCCTAGCCTTGATAAGTTAATAGAAGATCTCATCATTGATTCCTTGATCTCAAACCAATGGCCTGTTGGAATTAAGAAACAAGTTTGAAAGAACATGAATCGTGAAAAATTGTTTGTTGATGATGGAGGAAAACAATGTAAGCAGCGGAAAATCAAAGGAGAGAAGATTAAAGAAAAAGGTCCTTCAAAGGTTAGTGTATTTTTGTGCTTCAACTTGTGAATGTTTTATTTCATTAAGGATGATATTTGTTTAGGGTGTTGTACGTGAATGTTTTATTTCATTAAGAATGATATTTGTTTAGGGTGTTGACGACCTTGCAATTTACGCACTAACGGAGTAAGTGCGTATATCTATGAACAATCATTTCACAGCTTTGGAAGGCAAGGTTGATGTGGGAACCGAAATTCGCACCGTTTGATTTCCGTTAGTTAAGAAAAATCAGAGAGAACCCCAATTTTCTAGAGATCACAAATTTTTGTGAGTCAAACGCAGAAAGATCAGAACAAATAATAATAGAATACAAATTAAAAGTATGAAAAGAGGGAAAAAGAGGTTTCTTATTATGAATCATATGAGCGTGTTACAGTTAAATGGTAGTCTCGACCACAAGAACTGTCGGCGAGTACCCTGTATCTAACAATAGAGACTAATAACCTAATTGAGTCGTCGCTCGCTAAGAACACAAAAATAGTCTAAAGCCCTAAGTATTTTGATGTGGAGAATTGAACGTGTATGTGTCCCTCTCTTAATCTCTCTTATTTAGGCTTCAAGGTTAATTCATCTTCCTTTTTCGTCATCTGTTCCTCTGCAGAAATCTTCATTTTCCGGTTTATTCTTCTGCATAAATCTTTTTCTACATATCTTCCATTTTCTTCACGAATTTCAGAAAAATCTTCGACCGCCATTGTGCTTGGGCTTGATTCTTGCCTAGAATTGTAACTGGGCCGTTACCGTGTTTTAGACCTTGTTGGGCAGTTTTACGGTTTAGGCAATTTTTACGGTTTTCATCAGAGAACCAAGCTTTCGTACGATGATACGATCGAGACTTTGCGGAAAGATTATATTGATCGTATGAGCGAGATAACATTAATGTTTACGTTAGTCGTTTATCGTTTTATAGATCGGTAAATACGAGCACGTCCTTATGATCGTTCCAACGATTCTAATCGTATAGTTAAGATAATCCTTGGCGTTTCAGTAATCCATTATCATTTTATACGATTAACTCCATATATGAAGATTTCATGATTGTTCTGCAAGTTGTAGAAGATAATCGTATAGCTAAGGTGGTCTCGGTGTTCGGGATAACCAGAACTATTTATAAGATTACTTTGGGACTTACGCGAGTTTTATAATTTTCATTGTAGAATTGCAACATAAACACGGAATAATACGAAATGAGAGACGAAAAATTTATGACAAGGTCAGCTCGCTAGTTGGAGAGCTGAACGTCTGTTGTTCAGCGTATGTGTTTTCTTTTTTCCGTAAACGTATCTGTCGAGGTCTTTTGTATTCTTTGGACATCGATACCGATTATGTTTCTCTTGATTCTGATACTAGAAGTAAGTGGATTTTCTTGCCTCATTAAAACCTTAGTGACAGGAAAACCCCGTTGGAAAAAACCTTCTCGACTAAAGACAAAAGAGTGCAGAGATAATCGCTTAGCAATTCTAGGATTGTTGCTCGATTCTTCTGAAATATATCCTCTATGGTCTTTCGGAAGTAGCACATATTTAATTTGTTTGTTCTGTTGATAAGGATTGATGCGGTTTGATGCTTGGATTAACGGTTTTGAGATATTAATTTTGTCGTTACCATTTTTCACTCCAACAGTTAGCCCCCCAGCTCTCAAGAATCATTGGAATGTTCTTGTGAGGTGTTGAGTTAGGAAAGTTTGGCTAGTTTTATGGGATTAATAGCTCACAAGCCCGAAGATGAATAGTAAAAAAATTCTGTATAAATTTGAGAAGTTACTTTTTAAAACTTTACTCCTCTACTTTTCAAGAAACTCTCATAAGTAAAAATTCATTATTCTCTCAAATCCTTTATTTTTTTCCCATTTTCATTATGAATTCCAACACGGGAGTTGCCGAGAATGCGCTACCATTGATTTTTAGCCCTGAAAGCTTACGAGTTCAGGACGGAAGCGTGGTGCCGAAAGTTGAGTTTTTGAGACACTCGATTGACCTGAGGGAAGTAGAGGCGTACTGGCACAAAATATGCGGCATAGAGGCTCCGCCTCCCGAGTCATGGTGTCCGATGAGGCCTAAATTCAGCAACAATGCTGATAGTCCTAGTGACTGGCGGACTCCTTCATGGCTATTATCCGATAATTTTGTCGAGTTATGGATGATGTGGTGTTTTGCTTTCCGAAGCGCGGAGAACGAGCTTGTGCCCTGCCTTTTTGTTGGTTCACTTGCTACGAGGCGCACCTTCTATACTGCCGGTTATGGTTTCCTATTCCGGAAGTCATAATTGAACTTTGAGTTGATACAACATATCGATGGGCCAGATTACACTGTGCAGCCTCCATCACCTCATCGACATTGTTGTCCTGAGCTGTGAGCGAAGGATGAGTTTGGATGAGGCTATCTAACGGCGTTCCTTCGTCCGAAGGGTCTGAGTGCTTCGCTTCAGTACTACTTGGTGCCATGGAAGAACATGTCGATCATCCAATCATTCAAATCCCTTCTCCACGATTGGAAAGAGCGTTATTTTTTTGTTCAAATTGATGGAGCCTCGGTCGAAGAGATTTACATTCCCCATTTTAAGCGAAAATAGGGTTCGCTGGGTACTGTTGTGCAATTTTTTTTGCTCTATCGATGCCTAAACGTGTTTTTTGTGTGGAGTTGTCGATCCTTTTTCACCACATCCACATGACTTGCATATTGCCAGGGACATTCTTAGGGGCGTTTTGCTTGACTGGGGTCATTTTTTGCCGCAATGAGTTCGGAACACCATTGTCTATCATAACGCCCAAGCCTAGCTGGAGGTTATCGAGGAGGAGAAAGAAACAACGATATAGGGCTTTATTCCATACGAGATGCCTCCTACGAGGGATAAGGAGAGATCTCTGAGGAATGAGGGCGCTACCTTTGGTGTGGTTAGTTTTGCACAAGTAGGGGAAGGATCGATTCCCGGGGTTTGTTTGAACAAATTCAACGGGTTGAGTCAGATCTCGATTCCATCGCTCGGGTCTGACTTCTTCGACTTCTTTGATGTTTTCCCGAATCAACCTTCTGTTGCAGAAGGTGTTGTGAGGTTAAAAGAGTACGTTTTGGCTTTCCACCGATGCATGGGGATTAGTTTTTTACTTATGCGATTTTGTTTTTAAGGATGTTCTTACTAACCTTTCATGGGAATTTGGATATGGTCTCCATTCGTTAGACGAGGCTCTCAGGGCGCATGAGTTGGAGGAGCGAACGACCCAATTCAAGGGTGAGAGGCTCAAAGAGGAGAAATCTTGCTTGAGGAGAGAAATGGAAAATTAAACGCGGAAACTGGCGTCCAAAGTTTGTCGCGCGATCAAGAAGGACAAGCGTGAGGTTGTTTCAATCATGGAGGATCTCTCGACTCGTTTTGTGGGTTACTTTGATCGATTGGAGCAGACACCAGATCATCAGGGATTAGCGTGAGTGTCGCGGTTCTGTGGGCGCCTTGTATTGGGTTACACGATCCGACTTTCAGTATGAAGTCAAGAAGAAGAAGATGTCTAGATTTCTGGATAAGTATGAAGATGCAGCGTCTCTAATCCCTCCAATTGAAGCGGAGGTTTGAAAGTTCTAGGCTCTGATCCCTTTTTCTCCTAATTTAGAGGATGTCAGAACCGCAACATGTGTTAAAGAGGTGGCGATGGATCAGGATCCAAGACGGTTAGGTGTATCGTGTTTTGGTAATTATGATCCCGGTCAGTTTGAACGCGGATTCGTGTAAGGGAATGTGTTCCTTGTTTATATTGCAATTTTGGCCGAGTGTACCGTATTAGATTTTGATTTTTGCTGAGTATGCCCATTTTTAGTAGGATTGGCCATATGTGGCTTCGAAACCTTGCTGGTGTGCGGCTTTTAGTAAGTTTTTTTTATATGAATGTATGGTTTAGTCGTTGAGACAAAATTACAAGTAGTCAATTCGTATTATGTTCTTTGATTTGTCGCTACGTTTGGAATATCCGTTTTGGGCGCGAGATTTTTGGAAAATCTAATTTATAAGTTACGTGGATTTTCGTGTGTGATCGATGAGAAAACTTTAGGGATCTCGTATCAATTTTTGATACTATGTCTAGAGATTTTTGAGACCAGTGTGTTGGTTTAAGGCAAGACCTAGGTTTATTCTCGGGTTTAGGGGGTGCAGTGACTATATCGGTTTACATAATCCATTTATGATTTCAACCTTATTCCATTTCGACATAGGATTCTACGATAGACTCGCATCGATCGGTAACCGAGCATCTCTCTGAAGATAATTTTTAAGTCGTTCGGAAGTGCTGACCAAAATTTTGGTTTTTATAGCACTTTATCCTTATGTCGGATGTATGAGAACCGATCTTTCGATAGGTTAGGTGAGAAGTTCGTCCGTTAGGGACAGTAGACATTTTTGATATAGGAGCGAGTGTTTGCTCGTTTTTGTTTTGGAGTTTGTATCGACTGTGTTCGTACGAGTTTGGAAGTTTGTTTCCGGAAGATCGTGACGTCTCCCTTTTTCTGAAATTTTGTTTTCTGTTCAAAGGTTTTGCGTTTTAGAATGTGTTCAAGAGGTGTTCATGCGGTTCGTCAAAGGGCATGCTTTCCCTTGCGAACGAGGAAAATGTTTGATTTTTTTTGTTAGGAGAAGTGTTCGTATGATTTTTGTTTCTCGGTTATACGATGATTTTTGTTGTTACTTAGACGTCTTTTTAGTGGAGTCGAAACGTTTAAGATGTAATGATATAGTCCAAATTTCTAAGTAAGAACGCGTTTTTGTTATTGTGGAAAAGTATACGAGTATACGTATACGTACCCACTCCCCTTTGGGGATCAAACCGTCTCCTAGTTCAGTTTGTTGTCGTGAGTTTGATTACTCGTTTAGCGATGCTGCATCATCCGTTTTGGCCGCGGTGGCCTCAGTTGGATCGACGACTTTTTCAGGCACTGGATGCGCCATTCTGTCTCGAGTTAACAAATCTGGTTCGCCTTTTTCTGAAGCATTTTCAGGTTATGTAAGTGGGCCATTTATCGCGTTTTAGGCCTAGTCGGGCCGTTATGCGGTAAAGGCGATTTATATTTCCTATCGGAGAATCAGTCTTTTGTACGTGATAGGATATGGAATTATCGACATGTTAGTCGTTACCATTTTGTATGATTAATTGGTACAAACACGTTCTTATGACTGTTCTGGAGAATGATACTTTTAAACGTATAGTCGAGATAATCATCGACGTTTAGATTAGCCGTTATCATTTTATACAATTAAAACTTATACGAAAGGATTTCATGATTCTTCGTAAAATCGTAAGAAATAATCGTATAGCTTAGGTAACTTTGATGTCTAAGATAACCATTATCGTTTACACGATTATTTCGGAGTTTATATGAAAAGAATAAGTTTTACGATTTTGGTGGCAGAATTCAAACGCAACTTTGGAATTATACAAAACAAGAGACGAGAGGTTCGAGAGAAAGTCAGCTCGCCAGTGGCGAGCTGAACTGTTAAAATCCAGCTCGCCAACTGGCGAGCTAAGTGTGCGTTCAGCGTACGTGTCCTCGTTTGTTTTGTAAACAACATTTGGAGCCTGAAACATTTATCGAAAAGTCTTTACTTGTTGTTGTTCCAAAACATATCCGTTTAGGTCTTTAGTTTTCCGCGAACGTTGGCCGTAAGCAAACCATCCTGCCTCGTTACAACCTTAGTGATAGGAAAACCCTGTGGAAAAAAACCTTCTTGACTAAGGAAAAAAGAGTACAGAGATGACCACTTAGCGATTACACGATTGTTGTCAGATTCTTCCCAAACATATTCTTTATGGTCTTTCGTAAGTATCGCAGCTTGTTAATTTGATCGGGAGGATTCGACTAGTGTGGTTTGATTTTCGGATCATGTGATTAATATTTCAGTGACGGTTTTTAGACATCGATTTTGTTGTGACCGTTTTTGATCCCAACAATGGTCGATTACTGCGAACTCGACAGTTTTAGTGACTTCTTTTGCCATAACCATAAGTAAAATTTATCTGAGAGTCATGGTTGTTGTGCAGGAGAAACCAGTGAGTGGTTTTGGCATGGGCATGACTTCAGAAACAGTTTGTTTCCCATGTTTCCCATCATGTTTAGCGTATCGCAGAAGATCACATTTACGGTACTTCATGTGTCTACGAGGACTCTTGCGACCCCGAGATCTCTTATGACGAGATCAATTATGGAGAGTGTCCTTGATGGAACCCGAGTTTTAGAGGGCTATCCACTTTCTGAATATCGACTTATACCAAAGAGATTTTTGGAGCGCGTCTATGGCTACCTTATCGCTTATCCCGACGCTCTTGATATCATGACCTCAAATCGTTTAATGAAGTCTCAGAGAGATTCATCTTCCCTTTGAGCCATGCTCCGCAGGTCAACATACGAAGTTTCCATATCAATGAAAATGGAATATTGTTTGAGGAATTCCGCAGAGAGTTGTCAAAAGTTCCCGATGGAATTGCATTTTAGTCGAGAAAACCATTCAAGAGCCATTCCGTGGAGGTGTTCGACGAAAAGGAGACAGAAGCATGCGTCATTTTCATTCTCCTTAAGTTTGGAACTTGCCATCGCGATTTGAAAGATTTGTAGATGTGATTTTGGATTGGTGGTTCCGTCATACATCGGAATTTGAATTTTACTGGGGTTGGAGAATCGAGCCTTAGTTATATGTGTTATAAATGGAGTTTTCTGGGATTCTTCGAGAATTCGGTCGATCTCTAGTGTTGCACTGATAGTATGATGAATCTGTGATTTTATCGAATGGACTTTTGCAGCAGTTTTTGCGATACAATCGCAGAGATTGTTAATTTCGTTGAAGTCACCATGATTGGTTTTTGGAACTTGTCGGCGTTTATCATGGATGTTCCAAGCCTGCTTCTCAGCCAATTCTTCTTATTCTACCCAAACAATATTTTCTTCTTCCTTTGTCATGGGTTTGTCGAACTGATGATCTTTCTGGACTAAGTGTTTGCTTCTTCTTCTTGGGTGCACGTTTGCCTCCTTATCCGAAGAGTCAAACTACTCGATGGATTCCAATTTAAGTCACTCGGCGTCGTTCTCTTCCATTTCCCCATCTCTAGGCGGAAGGTTGTTGGTGATTTTCAGTGTTGCACCAGGAGTTATCTCGTCGGGATTTTTTCCTGATGGTTCCTTTTGCCCGTTTTGCATCATGTCGAGCGTAGTTGCAAAATCGAGTCTTCTTCTGTGGGTTTTGGTAGTTTCGTGTGGGAAGATGGTTCTTATACTTGCAATTAGGGTTTTGACATATTTTGAGAGAGATCTTGTCATATTATCTTTTTCTTCCGACTTCTTTTCGAAGGCCGAAAATATTTTTTTAATGTCCTCGAATGAAGTAGTGTTTGCGTCAACATTGACTGAGGTAACGTTCATTGGCGGAGTTTGCTCAACATTGTCGTTTGGTGGAAGACCATCACGAGTTGGTTGGTCATTTTGACTTTTAGTAGCCATGTCTGAACTTTTTGTTTGACGTAAAAGAAATCTCTTGTCCCCTCCTTCTAGAGACAAATTGTGGGAACTGAAATTCGCACTATCCCATTTCTGTTAGTTAAGAAAAATCAGAGAAAGCCCCAATTTTTGAGAAATCTCGGAATTCTGTGAGTAAAACGTAAAATAATCAGAACACAATAATAATAGTATGTGAAATTAAAAGTATGAAAAGAGGGAAAAAGAGGTTTCTTATTCTGAATCGTATGAGCGTGTTACAATCAGATGGTAGTCTCGACCACAGGAACTGTTGGCGAATACCCTAGACCTAACAACAGAGACTGATAGCCTAATTGAGTCATAGCTCCCTAAGAACAAAAAAATTTGTCTAAAGCCCTATGTATTTAAGTGTGGAGAATTGAACGTATTTGTGGCCCCTTCTCTTCATCTCTCTCATATAGGCTTCAGGGTTGATCGATCTTCCTTATTTGTCTTTCGTTCCTCTGCGAAAATCTTCCTTTTCTGGTTTATTCTTCTGCGAAAATCTTCTTTTTCTGGATTTCTTCCATTTTCTTCACGACTTCCAGCACAAGCTTTGACCACCATTGTGCTTGGGCTTGATTCTCGTGTAGAATCGTAAGTGGGCCATTACCGTGTTTTAGGCCTTGTTAGGCCGTTTTACGGTTTAGGCGACTTACAGTTCTCATCAGAGAACCAAGTTTTCGTAGATGATACGATCGATACTTTGCGAAAAGATTGTATTGATCGTATGAGCGAGATAACATCGATGTTTAAGTTAGTTGTTTATCGTTTTATATGATAATCAAATACAAGCGCGTCCTTATGGAGTCTTTAAGATAATGCTTCTCATTTCAGAAATCCATTATCGTATTATATGACTAACTACATACGAGAAGATTTCATGATTCTTCCACAAGTCCTAGAAGATAATTGTATAGCTAAGGTGATCTTGGTGTTCGAGATAACCGAACCGTTTATACGGTTACTTTGGGACTTATGCGAGTTTTATGATTTTTATTGTAGAATTCCAACGGAAACACGAAATGAGAGAGAAGAGATTTGTGACGAAGTCAGCTCGCCAGTTGGCGACCTGAACATGTGTTGTTCAGCTTGTCAACTGACAAGCTGAATTTGTGCGGTTCAGCTTGCCAGTTGGCGAGCTGAACATGTCATGTTGACCTCTCCAACTGGCGAGCTGAACACTCATTGTTCAACATATGTGTTTTCGCTTGTCCGTAAACTATTTGTCAAGGTCTTTTGTATTCTTTGGACATCAATACAGATTATGTTTGTCTCTATTCCGATACTGGACGTAAGTGGATTGTCTTGCCTCATTAAAACTTTAGTGATAGGAAAACCCGGTGGGAAAAAATCTTCTCGACTAAGGAAAAAGAGTGCAGAGACAATCTCTTAGTGATTCTATGATTGTTGCTTGATTCTTTCGAAACATATCCTCTATGGTCTGTCAGAAGTATCGCATATTTAGTTTTTTGTTCCCTTGATCGGGATTGATGCGGTTTGATGCTTGGATCGACCGTTTTGAGACTTTAATTTTGTCGTGATCGTTTTTGACTCCAACAGTTGACGCATCACAAGTTTATGAGCGGATCTTGAAAGAGGGTAAAAGAAGGTGTGCTGCATGAAAACTAGTAGATGAGGAAGTCGACATGTCGGTTAGTTATGCCACTTCCAAATATATCTCATGTGTGAGCTGTTATTTATAAGTGATTCAATTTTCTTATTAGTCGTAGTTGGTGAAGGCGGATGAAGGGGTATGTGAGGAGAATCTTCTTAGGCTCAAGGCAGTAAAGAAGAAAAAGATCACAAGTTCACCTCCGAAAAGAAAACCCCTCGTTCGAAAAAGACAAGAAAGATGCGGTGAGTACAAAAAATAAAGCTTGTGTGAGTACGATGAACAAAACAGAAAAAGAAGGTTGTTATTAAGCAAGAAAAGGTGACTCGAAAGAGAGAAAGAAAAGCGAGTTCAAGAAGCAATCCCACCTGACTCTGATTTTGAAAATATTATAGAGATAATGGAAATGGAGGACAACAAAATGACTTTTAATTAAAATGAGGAAGATGAGACGGTGAAGTTGGGTAAAGAAGCTTTTGGGAAGTCACTGGATTTGATACGAGAGGGCATCGAAGGTTTGGATGCGGTTACACTAGTGGCAAAGAGAGTCCCTTCATTGGCATCTACTTAGATGGCTTCTTACGTAGGCAACTCAACCGTAAAACACATTATACTAGGTATTGTAACTGTAACAAATGACTACGATCCAGTGGATGTTCTGGATGAGTACAAGATTTGTACGTTGTTGAACTTCATAATCGTTGATGAGTATGTATCACACAACCTTAACCTGAAAATATAGTTATCTATACTAACATCTTCTCTTCTGATTACAGGGAAAAACTGATAGGAAGCTCGAGTGCAGAAGTTGAGTTCTTCAAAAAGATAAGATTACCTAGGGCACAATGACCTACAAAAGACTAAGAATGGTTAAGAGATTTCATAAGTGCTTCTAGTTTATTTATTTCTTATAGATTTGTTTTTGTGCTTGAAATTTGCTTTTTGACTCTCTGCAAGTTTATTTTTTTTGTGCTTGCAGTATTCTTTTCTTGTTGCAGAATTTTATGAAGTCTTGCAGTTTTTTTCTTACATTTGTAGTTTTCTTTTTATTGTATTGTGGATTTGTCTTTTTAAGTCTGCAGATTTGTTTACTTACTTTGACCTCTCTATTTGCAGAAATTAGAGGTAGCGATGACGATGTTCTAATTGAGATCCATGTGTCCAATCTTGCCTTACAGAGAAAGAGTTGCTTTTTGGGACCAATGATTGCTAGTTGTTTGGATCATTGACTTACCTAACTTCAAGGTGAGTCCACTAAAGTTCTTGTTTATGGCTGAATACATCGACCATTACACAGGTTCTATTCCTTCTAACTTAGCGACTAACAAGGCTTGGCATGTTGACATTGACAACTTATATGGTTGTCTCAATGTCAAAGGTAATCATTGGGTAGCTATTGACGTGAACTTCGGGAAGAGAAAGATATTTGTGTATGACTATATCCGTAGTCATGCATGTGATTCTAAAATTCTCAAGATTGATGACCCTATACTCAAAATGATGCCATGGTTACTTCATCGGATGGTCTCTAAAGACTTGAGAGAAGTATCTTGCTCAGTTTGAGGTCAGAAGAGTTAAGAAAAATGTGCCATTGAACCTAAACCTAGGAGATTGTGGTTTTTTTAGTGTCAAGTACATTGAGTGTCTTGCTTTGGGTGGAGCTTTGAAGATCTATGTGACGTGAATATTCAGACCATATGGGATAGACTTGCGGCCAAGATATACAATGAACTACCACATATGAGGGGTTATGGTGCATCAACTAATCCATTACCCCAACAAGCTGAGTTTGTAATTCCTCAGCTAAATGTTCACTATGTTTGAGCTACTGAAAACTGATGTATTCATTCAAACTTGTTTTTTTTTGTGCTTTGTGTTTTTTTTTCGGTATTGTTTCAGACTTAATTGTAGATTTATTTTCATTTACGTTAGAGATTTTATTTTTCATTGCAGAGTTAGTTACATGTTATATTGAAGATTTATTTACATGTTTACGTTGCATATTTTATTTTGAATTGCATATTATTTTCATATTACATTGCAAATTTTATTTTGTATTGCATATTTATTTTCATTTACGTTTGATATTTTATTTTGTATCGCAATTTTTTTTTCATACTACGCTGCAAATTTTATTTTATATTGCACATTTATTTTATTTACGTTGGAGATTTTATTTTCTATTGTAGATTTAGTTACATGTTATGTTGCTGATTTATTTGCATGTTAGGTTGCAGATTTATTTTCATTTACATTGGAAATTTTATTTTATATTGCAAATTTATTTTCATGTTATGTTGCATATCTATTTACATGTTAAGTTGAATATATTTTGAATTGCAAATTTATTTTCATGTTAAGTTGCAGATTTATTATTAAAAAAACAAACAACAAACAAAGAAATCTGAGACATTAATGTTCAACATTCATAACAGTGAAAAATACACTAAGATGCACTACGACATTGTACATGTTTTTCGATTATTGCCCACCTTATGACAAGATCTGCATGTGTATTCTTTGTGGATCCATTTATTCTTAAAGCTTTCTCTACTGTGGACTTAATTCTTCTCTTCTTCGGCCAACCGGTCGTGGCTTAAAAATCGGAGGCCTTACAGTCTTCAAAACATCATATGATATTGATTCTCCAAAATCTCTCGGCATAATGAGTATTGAGTAAGACTTCATGAGGTATTCCTTGTTAAAGTATGAGTGACAACAAGAAATATGAGAGACTTGGAGTCTCTTAGCAGTCGCAATTGCATATGCGCACGATATATTCTCCATGTCAAACATATGATATGAACACTTCTTATCTGTTAAGTTGACAACATGAAGTGACGTAGGACCTGTTACTTGAACTTGATTTGCATCAATCTTATGAACTAATAGAAGCTTAGCATATTCGACACGAGTCTGCAATCATAGAAATACATATTGTAAGATGAATCACATATGCAAATACAAGAGTGTTTCATTTCACTCTCGGGGTTACTTGTAGCAATTTCTCAGCTCCACAAGTCAATTGTGTATTCATTTTCATTGCATCCGTCATCCTGTTGGCAAACCATCTCGTCATCATCGATCGTGTAACTTCTAGAAGCTGAACGATGGGTAAAGTCCTTGTCGGTGTAAGTACTTTGTTCAGTGATTCAGAAATGTTGCTTGTTAGCAGGTTATATCTGTCCCCAGGGAAATGCACACGCATCCACATTTTGATATCCACTTTTTCAAGGTATTCCTGAAATGCAGGATTGATCTCTTTGATGTGGCCGTACGCGGTTTGAAAATACATGAGTCTAAATGCATTTCATGCCCGTTTAACCAAATAGTATGCATCATTACCTCTATAACAAACCAATATGTTTGTGTAATCACATTCACGTACTTAATGAGCCTTGCGGCTCTATGAATTTAGAAATATACCTTATGGGTGTTGTGACTACATACCTATATAGATCGCTTGATAGTGATATTTATATGAAAATGCATTAAGGATTTAAGATTATGGAAGGATAAAATATCAGTAAAAGATCTATGGAAATTTGTTCAATCAAACTACAATGATCATTTTCTGGATTAAAAAAATCTGAATGTATGTGGTAAAATCTCTTATGTGAATATCTTTTGAAAAATGGATATGTCAACAATGCGATATGTCATTGTGTATTTATTAAGAAATCCTCAAATGGTTATGTGATCATAACTGTATATGTTGATGACTTGAACATAATTAGAACTCAAAAGGAAATTGATTATGCAAGAACTCACATGAAAATTTTTTTTGAAATAAAATGTCTTAGAAAGACAAAGTTTTGTCTCGGTCTCCAAATAGAGCACCTCCAAGATTGAATATTTGTGCATCAATCAAATTACACTAAAAGAGTGTTAAAACGCTTTTGTATGGATAAAACGAATCATTTGAGTAGTCTAATGGTTACTAGATCACTTGACATTAACAAGGATCCATTCCGACCTTGTGAAAATTATGAGGATATATTAGGTTCTGAAATACCTTATATGAGCGCTATTTGTGGACTTATGTATCTTGAAAATTGGACTCCACAAGATATAACATTTGTTACTAATCTACTTGCAAGATACATCTTGTCTTCTAAACGCAGACATTGAAACGAGATAAAACATATATTTCGTTATCTTCAAGGTACAATCGATTTAGGACTATTTTATTGTAAGAAAATATGCATTCGGTCTAGTCGTTTTTGTCTACTCTTCACAAGGCATGTAAAAATGAGTTTGGCTCAGATCCCCCACTCATCATATCCAAGGAGCCAGCGGTATACCCGTAAATAAAGAGCCAACAAAATTGTTCGAAGATAGCTGCTTGTGTCGTCCAACTGAAAATGGTTATATCAAGAGCAGTAGGAAAAAGCACATTCCTCTGAGGTTTTACTCTTACACTAAAGAACTCGAGAAGAAAGAGGAAGTTGACGTCCAATATATCCGTTCAAACAAAAATCGAGAAGATCTTTTTTACAAAGGCACTTCCCACAACAACATTTCAAAAACATATTCAGAGTATCAGAATGCGTCATCTATGTGACTTATGAAGACAAAAAAACACTCATCATTTCCAGGGGAAGACTGTGGCACCGTACTCTTTTTCCCTTATCATGGTTTTTATCTCACTGAGTTTTTCCATGATAAGGTTTTTAACGAGACATTATTCAATCTAGTAATAGCTTTTAGATAATTAAGGGGAGAGTGTTATTATATTATGATTATCCTCATCATACATGCTATTGTAGTTGTATGACAAATGTCTTACAACAAGTAGTGGCTAGCTACTTAAATGTACTATAAATATGTGTAAAATCAATACAAATAAGGGAAAAATGTCAAATAAATCCCCAACTTATCATTTTAGGCCAAAAAGAATTTGAACTTTTAAGTGAGTCATTTTATTCCTCATTTTTTTTGTTTAAATCCATTGAAATACTAAAATTTGTTGACTTGGCCATTTAAGGCACAAAGTTAGTCAATAGTTAACTCATGTTTAACACCATTAGAAAGTTAAACCCTTATGTTAATAAATTCGTTTAATCTGTTTTGTTAATTGATTAAGCCTAACGTCTAAAAGTCCTCAAATTCATCAAGAATCTAAATCGTCTTCTCCTTCTAAATTTTTTGGCGATTGGGTGGGTGAGCTACTACTCTTATTGGTTTTAAAAGTTTCTAACTCCTGGCTCGACCAAGATAAACCTTCAAAGTTTGTTGCAATATATCAAAATAGACATGGAGGTGAAAGCTATGATATGGTGTTTGAGGGTGATATAGTTGAGAGAGAGAGAGAGAGAGAGAGAGAGAGAGAGAGAGAGAGAGAGAGAGAGAGAGAGAGAGAGAGAGAGAAGTCATGACAAGGTGAATATTTCTAAGAGAAGACCTCATGGCTATGGTAAAAACAAAATTAACACAGAGATGAACATGATATCAACGACAAGTCAAATATGTTTAATTTTTTTTTAAAATGAAAATATGCTTAAAGTTAGAAGAGAGCATGGGAAGAATCAAGAGAAGGGAGAAGAAGTACGGTGGTGGTGTGAGTAGGGAGAAGAAACACATACACGAAAATGAAAGAGACAACAAGGAGGATGAAGACATAAGAATAGGTATGATGGTGGTGTGCACTAATAAATTCTTGCAAAGATCTACCACTTTGATTTTTTTTTCATCCTTCAACATGATAATTATATTTTAGTTCTTTACCAAAAATATCCTCAAACAAAAACGAAGTAGTAGTATTGATATAATGACTTGCATTCACAAAAAGAAAGAAAGGCACAATTTGATTGGATAATGGTCTTGTGTATACTGTGTATCACATATAAACTCGTATGCTATCTGTTTGAACATATAAATACTAATACATAGCATAGTAAGAAGAATGATTCAGTTGCAGATGAGGGGATTTTGCTTTATAATGCTTTTTCACAGCTCTTGTGTGCAACAACAATATCAGGATGGAAGAAATCCTCCATGTTCTTATCTTCACTTATTCACTTCACAGGGTGCACTCCGACAATTCTGACACAAAATCTGTACTTGCGTTGAGAGTTATCATTGCCATCTCTATCTTCATCTTACAACTAATACAAGGGCAGTAAAATTTACCACCACTACTTTGCGTTATCGATTGATTACTTGCAACCTGCATGAACTCTTCCACCCCTACAGCGAATTCAGCGGTGATATTTCCCGAGGCTTCATCGATCCGATTGTACATCCAATCTCTAAAATTCCAAATATTGTAATTATTAGCCATTTTTTGGTTAGTATAGAAGAGATCTTGTAATAGTTTTGAGGTGTAAATAAAAATGACATGATTGTCTTTGTATATATAGAAAACTTAGCCACTGATTTGTGACTATTTTGCAACTGATTAGAGACTAAAAAACAATTGCAAATTTTTAGTTACAACTACCCAACATGTAAAAAACATGTGCATTAATTTGCCACTAATTTGTGACTATTTTGCAATTGATTAGAGACTAAAAAAACAGTTGCAAATTTTTAGTTACAACTACCCAACATATAA
>OVBE01002445.1:0-30654 GCA_900406425.1 Iberis pinnata
CGTAACAACCTCGGATTTGGTCAAAAGGGGGTTGACTGGAAACGGGGTGTTACATTGACAACTATTTCTCCTTTGAAGCTTATTCCTTATGGTTAACTCCTTCATTGTTCTTTAGGGATTCAATTCTCTTTCTTTTTCTGTTTTCTTGGACTGATGCATGAAAGAATTTTGAGTTTTTATCTTCATCTTGTAACCATTTCTCTCTACTCTTTTGGCTCCAATAAGATTCTTCTCTTTTATATTCTTGAATCACCTTTTGTTTCAACACCTTAATTCTCTGCATACTTGGTGAATCCTCTGATTCTGCAACCTTTAGTTCTCTGTGCAGTTCTTGAATATTGGATCCAGCATTGTTTCTAGCTTGTTTCTTCCACTGACTCAACTTCCTTCTACAAATTTTGATCAATTCTGAAACTGGTTAAAAATTTTGACCTTGCTGAAGCCATGAACCTCTGATAATGTCTCGAACTTGTGGATCAGCTAACCACCTCTTATCAAACCTGAAGCTACCATTGAATTTACTAGGTCTTGGATACAGATTAACTCTTACAAGCCTATGGTCAGATCCCTTTTTTTCCATGAAGATTTGGGCTGCATTAGGGAACATTCGTAGCCAAGACTTGTTACCAAAACATCTATCAAGCCTACATTGTACCCAGTGTTTGTGACGCCATCCACTTCAAGTGAAAGGATTACCTTCTGAGTCTAGTTCCAACATATCACAAATCCTCAGCATCTCATTGAAATCCTTAAAGGAAGACTCGGATCTAGTTTTACCTCCTTTTTTCTCCTTTGTGCAATAGCTCATTAAAGTCTCCAAGAAGACACCAAGGCCCTGATCTATTTACACCAATTCTTATAAGTTTTTTCCAAACTTTATGTCTTTGGGATTGCACAGGATCTCCATAAACCAGAGAAATAAAAAAATTAAAAGATCTGATCCATATATTTAAGTCCAAAATATTTTTTGAGGCATACAACATAGTCACCTTTACAGAGCTTTTCCAAAAACAAGCCAAACCACCACTAAACCTTTTGGGATTAATAATAAACACCCTATCATAGCCTAACCATTTCTGAAGGTCAACCAAAACATTCCGGCTATTCTTAGTTTCCATCAAAAAGAGAATCTCAGGGAAAATGTTTTGCCTAAAGTCCCTGAGTCTGGGAATTTCCAAGTTCTGAGGCTTACCCAAGCCTTGGCAATTCCAGCTGATAATAGACATTTAAACACCTGGTGGCCCCTTCATTAGGACCACCATCTTCAGCTCAATCTTTGCTTTCTTCTTCTTTCCACTCTTCACATATGCTAGCTTCCACTTTGCACCTTGTTCCTGATTCTTGGATCCTTGGTCATCAATTTTCATAGCCTGGACATCACTAACGGGTTTTAATTGGCTTCCATCCTCCACTCTCTAGATTCTTCTTTTATAAGTCCTTTTTTTCCTGGTGCCAGATGATCCTGCTCCTTCTCTATTCAACAGCCATGAGGTAAGATCCACTCCCATGAGGTCATTGCTATCACCACAGTCATCCAGCTCATTATTGGTCTACATATCTAAAGGGATTGGACTGGTTTGAGCTCTTCCAGACTTGAGAGCATCAGCAAGGAGTTTTGGTCCAGAAATGTTACATCTTTCTGTTTGAAAAGGAGGTTGAGTAGTAAAGTCAAAAACCTTCCCTTTCCTTTATCTAAATCAGTAGATACTATTGGCAGTTTTTCCAAACGAAGAACTCGTTTCTGTAACATAGGATCTCTTGCAACCTCTTGTAAAGAAGCTGCTATTCTTGCTTCTTTCACTACCCTATCATCACCATTCGCTGAAAGAAGGTACCTCCTCATCTCCTCCAACACTTCTGGAGCTATAATTGGTCTTCTAGCAATAGAGGTAGCTTTTCCCAATAAGTCTCTAACAATCTGAGCTAAGGTTTCTTCAGATTCAGGCGCCTTTGTGGATCTTTTCTGCATAGATATTTTTCCTCCATGGCTTCCTTGAGACACAACTTGCTTATTAAGGAGAGGGCAAGATGATTTTATCATGGTTCATACGCTGGCAATTGTAGCACCTTTTGTGAATATTCTCATACGCAAAGTAGATGACTGATTTCTCTCTAGAAGGTTGCTCTATCTCTCTGCTTTGTCTTAATGGTCTTGCAACATTAAATAACACCTTTACTCTACCGTATTCTCTGCTTTGGGAACGAGATTCATCCAAGGCCACAACATCCACTCTACCCAGGATTTTACACATATTAGTGATTGCCACAACCGTGTAATTATCCACTGGGATATTCCTCACTTTCACCCAGATATGGATGAATTGGAGAAAGTCTTGGGGTGGGTTATGTTGCCATCTCTCCAAAGCCAGAGTCCAGTCGTTGTGAGACTGAACTCCCTTCTCCAACACCTCAATCAAATCATGTTCCGAGTTGAAAATGAATTGAAACTTCTCCTTCGTGAGAGCCACTCCTCTAATCTTTCCCACCTTTTGCCATTTTCGTGGCATATCCAATACCACATCATAGAATTTTTGGCAATCGTGATTCATAATCCTACCTATGAGATTAAGCTCATTTTTATCAGTTGAAAAATATTCCGGTAAGTTCGGGAATCGCAGGGGCTCCTCCTCAACTTCATTTATCGCCATAGATGCCAAAGCAAGATCTATTTATGCTGTCATCTTGATAAAGATTACCTTCAATCGATTACTGAACTAATGCGAGATAAAATTTGAACAGAAAAAAGCTTTTTTCGTCAACAATCTTGCACGAGAACTAATTAAAACTAAGCAACACAATACTCTAAATTCAAAAGAGTGGGAAACTCTATTTAAATGAGACGGGTTCTGTTCAAAAGAAAGAATCGGTAAGAAATCACTGATTTGGACACTAATTGAATTAGCAAATGATCAAAAACATCTAAGAATCCCATGGTTTAAATAGAGAAAAAGATGGCCAGTCAGCAAATTTATTATAAAACTTGGGAATCATGTGATCTTACAAAAAAAAAAAAAAAAAACAAATTAGAAAAATAAAAACCAGTAGGAACAAAACCTGAAACAATTCCCGTGTAATTTAAAAGTAAACCCCATGAGATTTACTCTAAAAAACAAAGTCAAAATATGAACTTCAACAATATAATCGGAATGTATATATACTGTCAACTTTCTATAAAAGATATAAATCTTGTGACTATCCTAAACTCACGTAACTAACAACTATCGATCTGTTCTTTTTTCTTCTCTATATATATATTTTTTCTTTTTCTTTATACAATACTCAAATATATAAGAAAAAAAATAAAAATAAAAATAAATACAAGAACCAAAACCATATAACATGTGAAGCTAAAAGCCACCTCGAAACAGAGAAAACGGATAAGGCGGTGTTTGTGGATTTGACTCTACCACTCCTCCAAACGTTGAGGTTTCATTGTACCTCGTTTCTCCCGGAATATTCCCACATCCTCCGCCTCCGTTTACACTCTCCGGCAACGACAACGTCGACGTCAATGATGAAGACGTAGACGACGATGAAGTAGACATCATCGAGCAAGATGCGTTGTTCAACAAGCCATTCTCGTAATTACTAAACTGTCCTCTCTCCATCGGAAAAACCCAACTCATCGAATTCTCCGGCGGAGATGATGATGAAATCACTCGAAAGATTCTCCCTTCGTCTTCCTCTTCTTCTCCTTCCTCTGTTTTCACCGCCGAAATCGTGACACGACGCTTCTTCTTGTCGGAGACTTGGTTTGTTCGCTCTTTCTCAAGCATCATCCTCGGGAGGAGATCAGGATCTTCCACGACCTTGTAAAGAAACGCCATCATCTGCTCTGGTCTCTTCTCCGTCGCCTCGATTCGTTGGTTCATCCTCTGAATCTCAACCTCAAGCTCCTTCTGCTCCTCTTTTAACCGTTCGATCTCCCTCACTATCTCTCCATCCTCCAAATCCTGAGCGTAAATCCCACGAGCGTGTTTCCTACGCGCTATGTTCCTAAGGAGATGCTTCTGTCCCCTGAGAAAATGCTCGTTTGCGAACTCCCACCGGTCCGGATCCACTTTCCTAAATCCCTGAATTAGAAATTTTTCAAACAAAAATTCATATACATAACCAAACTGATTCTTGTCAGAGATATGGATTTACATAAGTGTTAAGCTGTCTGACAAAGCTGCTGAAATTGTTGTGTTTGAAATAAGCAGGCAAGATCCTTTGAGAGAAATCAAGAGGGTCAACGACGATGAAGCTGTTGTTTGCAGGTCCCCAAGTGATGAGCCAATCGGTCGAAGGGTCATTGACCATTTGATACGTCTTCACGATGAAAGGTGCGATCACGTTGCTGTTGTTATTATTGTCCTCCTCCATTTTTCTCTCTCTCTCTCTCTTTTTTTAATTATTTAGGAGACACCTTGAGGGTTTATATAAACAAAATATATATTAAAATAAAGTGAACAGTAGTAAGTGTGACAGTAAGACGGTGTGACGTGGCTTGCTTTTGTGATAATGTGGCAAGTTCGTGTTGTGCTTTTACGGTGTCATAAGCAAAACTGCGGGACCCACACAGGTGCTCAAAAGCCTTTTTTGTTTTTTGTTTATTCAACCAAGTGTGAATAATATGCTGGATACATTATAACATCTTTAACCCGTGGGGATGTGTAGGATTGGCGCAACATGGATCATTTGAAATGGATTTTGATTTTGATTTCGATTTGGCAAGATTTTCGTTTTTATTTTCCCTATAAGACAACGAGGTAGAAGATGTGATTTGCACATGAACGAGGCTTCATGAATGGGGCTTTCTGCAACACTCGACCCAATTTTTTTTCAAACTGATTGATGTTATATGATGTTATATCGTGAATATGACACTTGACAATCATTTAACTATTTTGTTAAATACTTTATTACGCTTTTAGGAACACTAAATTTTATTATATACCTTAAAAATTATAAGAAAAACACTAAAATATAGAATTAATGAAAATTTTCTAATTAAAATTTAAACCTAATTTAAGACCGTTCATTTGGGTTGCCGGTTCCCGGATTTTTGCCGGTGTTACTTGGGTTTTTAACCGGTTTGATAAGATTTGGGTTTTATTATCAACTCGACCCGAATACTCCTTCGGTTCAAGGTTGAACCTGGTCGAAACCCTGATCTGGTCTGGTTTTCAATACAATGCTCCTAAGTTAATCTACGCAACAGACTATCATTCTTCCTTCACTGCCTTGATTTTGTGAGTTGCTCAATCCTCAGAGTTACCTGAGACTACAAAGGAGGTATACACAACACAATTTTCTTAGTGAGTACGATTTAATCTGCCCCACTTAGTCACAAAACATATATGGTTCCCTTAAGAGTTCATTTATTCACTTTTAACTTAACAAATTTTCACTAGGCCGCATGATCATCTATTGCTTAGATCATCGTCGGACTAGCCAACAAATAATTGATTATTCAACCAACGCCTTAACAGTTAGGCCTTAAAGCCTAGTTTTCTCAGCACAAAGCCTTTCAAAACATGTATTCAGCCACTAAAGCCATTTGTATAGAAACTCGGCATATCGCCTTAGACATTCACACAGAACATACTTAGGCTATGAACAATCACACTCGCCTTAAAATTTCGAATTGGATGAGTGATACAAAATTATTCGGCCTGGCAGATTTCCTCACAAACTTGTTCTATGACAGATGCAAACATATTTGACCAACAGACTAATCTTCTTCAACAACTCAAAATTTTTGTCTCTCTACAGACTGTTTATCTCGCAAAAGAGAAGATATAATTTAGAGAGTTGATATTTATAGTTGAACTCGTGATTTTCGGCTTTAGCCAACTACTTGGAAACCTCCAATCAGAAAGCGACGCGTCATATGTACGCTTACTCAACTTTCCAACCACTCCCGCACATTAGCTAGACCAATTGCCTATGATTTCTCTTGCTCACTCGGCCAAATAATCGTTCATGTGCTCCTTTTCCACATGTGGTTCGACAAAGTCAATTGCCTTGTCTGAATCTGACCATACTAGTCCAAAACTCGACCAATTCCCACTTTAACCCGGATTTATTCGGACTTTCAACTTAGCTGGACTTTCTAACCCAAACTGTCCATAACCTTGGCTTGGCTCAGTTCCGAAATAGCTAACGTCAAACATTCGGATACCCCTAACTTTTTCGTCATTCCAGCCTTTGATCCAACCTTTGATGTTTCTGTTTGCTTCTTTGCTCATGTTGACCAAATATGATACATAGTGAGTATGCTAAACCTTAGTCCCATCCAAACCTAGCCACCAGGATGGGTACTATAATTGTAGTATGGGACAACCGACATCATGGATATGAGGGGCGTATGTCAAAGTATATTCTCCCTTCACATAGAGCTGTTTACCCCACTATAGGCCATGATATGTTTAAAGAGGAAGGATTGCTGGTGTTCTCTTTTCATTAGAGACTCAAAAGAGCTTATAAACATTATCTTCTTAATATTTCGATTTTTTATTGAAGGTACATAATCAATAATGAAGTATATTGGTGAAAAAGTCGAAAGAACATATTTTTGAAAATTTTCTCATCGAGACTAAAAATATTTGATCACATCATGCCAATCTAATGACATCGATCGTATTTTTCTCAATAGAGTACATTTTTTCAGGCATTATGTGCAAAGCAAAACATGATGTTCCAGACACATTCCTTAACTTGCCAAACCCTTTTTTTGTTTTATACAATATCCATGGAGCAATATTTGATTATAGACAGGAATCACTCCGCTGGACAAACATTGCTTGGCTAAGAATCAAAGCCCCTAATCCAATCCAAATTACACGCATCAACGGCAATATTTTATTGTTTAAGCGACCACCAAGAAATCCAATAGCGATCTTTCAATTTAAATATTGGATTAATTAATGAGACTTAATTCAGAGGACGTGGGTCAAATGCTAGCCACATATTACGTATGTCATAATGGTTTAAATAAGACAACAATTTATAGCATCAACGCATGGTCCTAAATACTAATTCGCAATAGTCTAACTGGAAGTTATTAGTTAAGAAATTATGATGGATTAAGAATTCAAAAGAAATTATATTATTGGATTAATATTTTTTATAAATCATGTGTTATTTATTTAGCCATGTTAACTAATAATTGAAATTTAATGTTATTTTGTTAGTAATTCGTTATTAGATTTCAAATCCACATTATATTTTAATAGATTTGAAAGTTTTTAATTTTTAAAGTACAAAAATCAAATATGAAAATAAATCATGTTAATTCAATATATAATAATTTTTAAATCTAGTATTTTCAATTTTTTGTGAATTTACAATTTTTTAAAAATACACAAAATTATCTTATTGTCCAAGGAGAGAGACCGTTCTCCATTTTATTTTGTAAATTTTATTTTTTGTTTATCTTTTCGATAAGGTTAATTTTGAAACATAATGAAAAACAAAGGAAAAAACTAAGTTTGAGCTGAATGACAAACCCACAAACCAAAATAGGCAAAACATACATAGTTTTCTTGGAGCATAAACCAAGAGGCAGTTAACCAAACTAGAACACTCATACCTAACTTAACAAGAAAATTCTAACGAAGGAATGAAAAACGAATGGAAAAGAAGCTATTGCACCAAACCAAAGCGGGATAACATGTTTAAACTAATCGCCAGAACATCGGAGCACTCGAAGAAGTGAATAAGAATCTATCTCTCTAATAAAATATGTAGATGCTGGAACCGGAGTAGAGACCAAGTGAGACAAACTTGCCCACCAAACTACCAAAGATGGTGACAATGAAGATCAATAAGCGCCTAGAAAGCAACCCAAATGAGAAATGAATCTTAGCCTGATCCAATGATGTAGAGACGTGGAGCGAGAGCAAAAAACCCCAAAGAATTTAAATTCCCAAGAAGATGGCAACAAGATTGAAGGGAAGAACCAAAAAATCTGAAAACCGAGACTGAAAGCGAATGCGGAACTCACTTGAAATTAAAACTGGTTAAGCAACGAAAAATTCTAACTAACCAATACCACAAGACTATACCAACAACACCAAAGAAACCCAAAACAATAATCGAATTCCAAAGCTAGTAACACTAGCCCAAAGAATAGCAATGAAAGCACCAAAGCCAAGTAGTCCTCTAACCATGGAAGACACAAAACCTCGTGAAAAGAACATCAAGTAGCACAAAGTTGAGCCTCGCGCAAATATACCAACCCACTATAAGACCTACTGTGAAATGAACCAAAACAAGGTGAAAAACCTCATAGCCTAAGCAACGCAAGACCACAATATGCTATATTTAACTCTATAGTCTAGGGAGCAACACCTTACATGAGGTTCACCGAAACTCACCAGAGAGAAAAAAATGGAATAGAAAAACCAAGGCTGAATCTAATGGCCTCAACAAGAAAAGGCCGGATGCAACCTTAAGCTTTGGAGGAAAACACTATTAAGAGAAACTCCAAAAATGCAATTGAATCGCGTTGGAAAAGGAAAAGAGAATGAAAGAGAGACACAAAGATGATACTGCTAAGGCCACCGAGAAAAGTCATAAACTAAAAAAATAAAAGTAGAGGAGGACGAAGCAGAGGGAGGCACCAATGGTTGTCGACCCGTCTTCACTGAATTTAGATCTAGATTTTTTTTCATTGAAAACGGACCCGAGAGAAATCTTCTTATTATTTTCCTTCAATCTCCTTGTATTAAATGTTATCTTCCTTTGTTTAATATATATATATTTATTGTAAATCTTACTACTTTTATTTAGTGGAAGTTATTGGATATAACATTTAAATGAATTTAGAATTCCAAAAAAATCATGTGCTATTGAATTAATGATATTAAATTTCGAGTTGATATCATATGTTATTTGTTAGTGATTTATAAATACTAGTTAAAATTGATTGTTACTTATTTAATTATAGTTTAAGATCTATTTCTCCACAAGTAGTATCATTTATCGATATTTTCCTACCAAACTATTATCAAATGCTATTGGTATCCGAAACCAAAGTTAATATCTAATTCTCCATGAGAATCGATTTCAAGAAACCAAAACCAGAACCAGATATCAAATCGAGATAAATTTAACCAAACCAGAAACTATACCAATATGGGTGTGAACCAAAATCAAAACCCGACCCAATGACCTGCGGATTCACCACGAAAAATAATTGGCCTATAATCCAAAATCTCCAAAATCGTTTCTAAGAACCCAAAATACCGAAAATCAATTTGAAGAACCCTAAATCTCTGAAGTTCGCGATTAGGAGGATGAGTAATGTCTCTGAAAGTTCGATTGTATCATCGAGTATATGGGAGTATAAATTCTCTCAGGTCGGATTCTCGAAGCTTTACCTGGCTCACCAAGTAATTGGGCTTCCCCAATCCCACTTATGAGAAGTAAGCCTGTGAGGAGAGCATGAGAAGAGAGCTCGCGAAGAGAGCATGCAAGGAGAGAGCTCACGAAGAGAGAACTCGCGAAGAGAGTTCACAAAGAAAACTCACGAAGAGAGCTCGCAAAGAGAGCTCGTGAGGAGAGCTGATCCAGCACGCGTGGAAACAATCAACGTTCTCCAAGTTGACCGCCTGAAATCATGCCCATTTATGACGGGATCGACAGTTACATAAGAGAATTCAAAAGAGAATATCAACAATAAATGTCATTGATGAGAGCGCACTAAGTAAGCCAGGACTATAAATAATAGAGGGAGAGCTAAGGGAAATGGGTTTCAAAATTTTTCATTGAGCAAACTCTTGAGAAAAATCACTTGTAACTTTTAACAGAAAGTGTAGAAACCACTTATCAATAAAATTTATATTTCATACTTTTTCTTGAGATTATTATTTATATTTTTGGCGTGAGAGATTCAGCTCTCACATTTTGGCTCGTGACCTTGATGAACGTCCAATCAGATCTGGAGGTGCGTCTAGGAGCTGTGACAAACCCGTCAGGTAAAATAAAGCCGATTTTCTTGATCCCAGAGAGCGCATGAGCGGAGGTATCAGATGCTAGAGCTCTCTGGATGCGAACTAGAGAACTAGCAATCCTCTGGGTCCGAACCGGAGAGATGAGGAGCTCCTAGGTGCGAACCGGAGAGATGGTGATCCTTTGGGTCCGAACCGGAGGGTTGATGATCCTTTGGATCCGAACTGGAGAGCAAATGATCCTTTGGGTCCGAACTGGAGAGCTGATGATCCTTTGAGTACGAAATGGAGAGTCAACATTCCTTCGAATCCGAACCAGAGAGCTGACGGTCTTCTGGGTCCGAATAAGAGACCTAACGAGCTCCTAGGCGTGAATAGGAGAGCTGAAGACATCCGGCTCTCTCAACGGGGAGACAAGAGCTCTCTGGATGCGAATTGGAGAGCTGAAGATCCTCAGAATTCTGAGCGGAGAGCTAGGGGCATCCCAAATTCCTAGTGGCGAGCTGAAAACCAGAGAACCCTAGGAGACGCTGGAGAGCTACACACTCCAATCTCCATACGGAGAGCCAAAGATAACTCTGGAAGGAGTTCACATGAGCAAAGGGATCGCGATTATGTGTGCTCCAGAGATCTATTGATAAGGCGAACGCCAAACTCTTCACAATGACGTCAAAGGTTCATAGAGTCGCCAGTGCGACCCTTGAGATTGATCGCAAAGATAGAGAGAACTCCTTTTACCGCATGCATTGTCGAGGCACGGATAAGGGACACTGGAAAGCTAAGACTCCCTCTTTATGAAGGGAAGTCTGACCGAAAGGCACACATGATAGCTTTAGTGATTGCCGTAACAAGAGCACATTTCAGCAAAGAAGAAAAAGATGCAGGATACTGCAGACTCTTTGTCGAAAACCTAACAGGATCAACTCTCGAGTGGTTTTCTCAACTCGAGGGAGGTTTGATCGATAACTTTAGACAATTGTCAACGATATTCCAGAAACATTATTCCATTTTCATGGACAAAGGAACCTCGGATGCTGACCTCTGGACTGTAAGTCAAGGTCCAAATAAATCCCTCCGAAGCTTTATTGAACGCTTCAAGAGTATCAAAGCAAAGATGGCTGGCGTAAGCGAGTCGACGGCACTAGCTGCACTCAAACATGGACTCTGGCATGAGTCCCTGTTCTGTTTTGATATAAAGATTCACAAGTCGGAGACGATCGAAGACGCACTCCATCGCTCCACAAACTGGATGATCGCCAAAGAGGAGAAAGTTGCTCTCTCCAAGAAATTCAAGATTGTGAGAGGAGCTTCCGATTAATCCCTCCCACCAAAGAAATTCGATAAAAAAGACAACAAAGAATTCTGAGGAAGTTATAGGGGGTCTCACTCGTACAATATGGAGAAAGAGGGACAGAAGCAAGAGAGAAGAGATGGACCGCAAATGCTAGGACGCGACCCATATGCTTATTACGAGTCATACAAATGCAACGGCCAAGCCTCGCATGAGTGTTTCAAGCTGAAGAATTCCTTAGTAAGAAATTCGCCAAAGGAGAGCTGTAAAGCGGAATTGACATGGAGGCAATTGTTCGCGAGATGGAAGCCCCAGAAGAAAACAGAGAAACTCCCGTGGGGAAGAGGGCACGAAGTCCGAAGCGAGGTAATAATTCAAAGGCTCCTCATAAGAAGAGGATAGTTTTCATCATAGAGGGATCAAGACATTGCTGAGAGTTCATCTCTTCAGTAAAGTCGTATGTGAGAAAAATGGAATTTAGGAAAGCAAGACACACTTTGGATCCCAGAAGCGAGATAAGCTTTACCGAACAAGACGCATCTCACTTAGATTCACCACATGATGATGTTCTGGTCGTTGAACTTGACATCAGAGCAAATTGCAAGATATCGATATAGGGAGCACAATGAATTTCATGTTACTTGACACGCTCAAACGGATGGGGCTCGACAGCTCGGAAGTGAGGGGTCCTCTAACCCCCTTGACAAGCGGATGGGGCTCGACATATAACATAAATGTCGCTTGGGCGATAAGACTTCCAGTGTCTACACAAGGTGTCCACAAGCTTATTGAGTTTACTGTAGTAGACCGACCGACCGCTTATAACATTATTTTGGGGACCCCTTGGCTCGATGAAATGAAAGCTGTCCCGTCCACGTACCAACAATGTGTGAAATTTCCAGCCAAAGGGGGCATAGGAGTTCTCCGCAGAAGTCAGAAGAATTCCCAGATATGCTATATGGATGGCGACAAGTCCAGGTTTCAATAGCAACTAAAGAGCTCGAGTTGCTCTTCAAAAGAAGATGACCTGAGTCCGAAGCCTGACGATGTCCATTTCCCCCAAGTCCAGAAGATGATAAAGAGGCAGATTCCCAAAGATGCACCACAAAGATTCGTCTTGATCCGCTAAATCTGGAGAAGTGTGTAATAATAGGGTTCCAGCTAAAAGGAGAACTGAAGCGTGAGCTGATTCGGTTCCTGGGAAGAATAAGCAAACTTTCGCATGGACAGCCAGCAATATTCTAGGGATAAGTCTCGATGTGATCTCACATGAGTTGAATGTTGATGTAAGCTTCAAGCCGATAAAACAAAAGAGGCGGAAGCTTGGTCCCAAGAAATCACAAGCCTTTAATGACGAAGTAGCAAAGCTTCTAGCGAAAGGATCGATCAGAGAAGTCCATTACCGCATATGGTTGGGGAATCCCGTAGCGGTGAAAAACAAGAATGGGAAGTTGAGAATCTGCATCGACTTTATGGATCTTAACAAGGCTTGCCCAAAGGCTAATTTTCCGCTTCCTTATATTGACCGGCTCGTAGAAGCGACAACGGGAAATCAATTACTCTCCTTTATGCATGCCTTCTCTGGATATAACCAGATTCTTATGAATCTAGACGACCAAGATAAAACATCATTCATAACTGATAGAGGTATATAATGCTACAAGGTCATTCCGTTCGGTTTGAAGACTGCCGGTGCAATATATCAGAGATTGGTAAACAAAATGTTTTCATCTCAGCTCGGCAAAACCATGGAGGTTTATATCGAGGACATGCCGGTGAAATCCTTAGTAAAGGATGATCATGTCCAGAACCTCTCTAAGTGCTTGAAGACCCTCAATCAGTTCAAGATGAAGCTAAACCCAGAGAAGTGCACTTTTGCAGTCACCTCCGGAGAGTTCTTAGGCTATCTTGTAAATGAGAGAGGGATCGAGAAAAATCCCAACCAAATAACCGCTGTTCTCTCAATGCCATCATCCAAGATGTTGAAGGAAGTCCAACGTTTAACAGGGAGGATTGCCGCGCTAAACATATTCATCTCGCGATCAACAGACAAGTATCTTCCATTCTTCTAACTTTTGTAGGGGAACAAGCGATTTTTTGGGACGATTAATGCGAGAATGCATTCACCAAGCTAAAGAATTACCTTGCTAACCCATCTGTGTTGGAAAAACCAGTGCAGGGGGACACCTTATACTTATATGTAGCGGTTTCTCCTGTCATAGGGAGCGGGATACTGATCGGAGAAGATGGAGCAAACCAAAGGCCAGTCTTTTACATCAGGAAAAGTTTTTTCTCCCGAGACAAGATACATGATGGCAGAGAAACTAGCTCTTGCTATAGTAACTTCCGCGAGGAAGCTCCGCCCATATTTCCAATCTCATTTGATAGTAGTAATGACGATGCAACCGCTGCGAACAATTCTCCATGCCCCGAACCAATCTGGGAGGATGGTCAAGTGGGTAATAGAGTTGAGCGAGTATGACATCGAATACCAAAATCGATTGAGTACGAAATCACAAGTGTTGGCAGACTTTATTGTCGAATTTCCAATAGGAGTTCAAGAAGGGTTATTGTTGCAACAAGCTTGGGGACTCCAAGTCGACGATTCGTCAACACAATCAGGATCTAGGGTTGGAGTACGGCTAGAATCCCCAACATAAGAGGTGATCAAACAGTCATACCGACTCGTATTCAATGCTTCAAATAAATAGTCAGAATAATGAAGCGCTCATTGCCGGCTTGAGATTGACTCTAGGAATAGGAGTGAAAGACCTCCAAGCTCAAAGCAGTTCTCAACTTGTAGCAATTCTGATAAGCGGAGAATATGAAGCCAAAGATGATAGAATAGAAGCCTACTTAGAGGTCAATCAAGGACTCATAAGTCAGTTCAATCAATTTGAGCTGACAAGGGTTCTGCGAGGTGATAATAGTTCGGCAGATGCGCAATTTGCGCTGGCATCGACATCTGATCCTTTGGTGAGAAGAATAACCACTGTGGAGACTATCGAAACACCAAGTATAAATCTTGCAGAGAGAACCATGGTGATACAAACGTGATCCACGAGAAGACATTCTCAACAAGCACCTAGGGAAGTAGATGTAGGTGCTACCCTTGACTTGGACCAAATCGTCGAAGGAAACATTACACAAATCGGCAATGAACTCGGATCAGACGTTGGCAACCGTATCGGTTTGGGCGACAACATTTGAGTCGGTTCGGATAAAATTAGAGTAGAAGAAGTTGACCAAGGTAGCAGTCGCCTTGGGTCGGGTGGAGCCACCAAAGAAAGGAATGATCTTGTGGGCAGTCAACTCGACTATGAGAAAATACCTGCAAGATACACAGGATCTACCGACACTCCACTCGGCTCGGACACCAACAATTCGCTCAGCTCGGAGCAAGTTGTTGCAACAGAAGAGAAAATACCAGAAAATTCGGGTGATGAACATGGAGATTGGTGTTGGTGTCAAAACCCCCTCAGCAAGATTTTGCCTTAGCCAGTATCATTACATGAAGCTTGACCCAGCACGTATTAGGCATAGGGAGATTGACCAGGGAAGCTTCTCATCCGAATGATGATAACTAAGTGGTTGAGTACCCAGCACGCACGTGAACCGCAAGGAATGCAAGCGCATGACGAGCAGGAAAAGGCTAAGTCAAGGAAGTTCCGAGTTAGGCGGGATACTCCGAGATCATAGAACAAACTACCCAAGAAAATCGAAACAGTACGACCTAAGTAGGAAGGAATATAAAAGTAAGAGGAAGAAGGAGGATGAGCATCTTTTGGCCAATTTTCGAGTTATCTCTTACTTTAGAAAGTGTACCCTAATTTCAAGTTTATCCATTTTGGATAAGAATCAATAAAGTCTATTTCTTTTTTGAATTTGTGTTGCGTATTTTTCGTCATTTAACAAGAACAAACGAATTCCTCATTAAGATAAATTTGATAAAATTGTATTGTGGATTTTAGCATCCACAAATTGGCGCTGACTGTGGGGAGTGAAGAGTTCTTTAATGCAGATGGGAAAATCACAGCCAGATCCGACATTACCATGGCTGACAACGTATCAACACCACCCGACATATATGCCAGCACGATTCAGGCACTCCTCCAATCCGTGCAGTTCATGTCCGATAAACTGGAGACACAAGACGTCCTGACCAAATCCTTGCTTGACCAACTTGACCAAATGGCAAAGAAGTCCGCAGATCAGACCAAAGTGATGACCAAACGCCTAGACCGGGCTACATCTTTGTAGCATCGCTTGACCAAGACCTCCTCACGATGATACCCCATTTCAGGAGAACACTCTAGGAAGCTACGCCTCACTCCAACCCCACGTTCAGTTAAGACACGAGAACACCGCGTTGACACCATGGAAACCCCACCAAACGACAACCTCGAAAGAGAGTAGTCCAACCAGAGGGATGACCAGCTCGACGATGAACCCAAACAGCCGAGTCGCGCTGTGAGTCCTGAGGCCTCAGAGGATGAGAGAGACCGAACCAACCTATCGCAGGAATCCGAGGAAGAATCTGACATGTACGAGGAGGGCGCTCGTACCCCACATTCCTGATCCGACAAACGACCTCAACAGTCGATTAAGGAAATCCAGGAGATGAAGAACTCCCTCCAGGAAGCTGTCTGACAAATGAATTCAAAGGTTCACCATGTCATCAACTCGGCACCAGAGCTGGATTGACTAATGGAGGAGACGCTCCGCAGCCCATACGCCCCACACATAAAGAATGCCAGAGTGCGAAACCCAAAAAAAACAAAATCACCTTTTATGAAGGGAAAACAGACCCAGTGCATACATGACCGCCTTCAGAATCGTAGTCGGACAAGCGCAATTCGATGAACATGACAAGGAAACAAGGTATTGCCAACTTTTCACTGAGCACCTCCAGGGACCGGCACTCACATGGTTCTCTCGACTACTTGAGGGTTCAATCAACATCTTCAACCAAATGAGTTTGATGTTCTTAAAGCATTACTCGGTTTACATCGAAAGGGATATCTCAGACGCAGACATGTGGAGCATGACTCAGGGTCCAAATGAGCCCCTCCGACAATTCATCGACAGGTTCAAAGAAGTAATATTCCGAGTGGTAGCTACGGATAATGCCGCGATTACCGCCCTCAAAAACGTATTCTGGGAAGAATCTTAATTCCGTAAGGACCTGATACTAAATCCTCCAGCGATGATTGACGACGCACTGCACAGGGGAAAAGTATTCACGCGAATAGAAGAATATTTGATTGAGATGCGGAAACGAACCCAAGAAAAAAATCAAGTGACTCAAGCCGCTGCCCCGAGGCGAAATTCCCCAGCAGACAACCAAACTTTATTCACCGGAATACCAAGAATGGACCTTGGAACCAATGGCGATGATCTGAAGAAGAAGGAAACGTAAAAAAACAATGCGAATATCATAACCAGGACTGTCACTCTACCGAAGAATGCAAAAGCTTCAAGTCATTCCTCTTCAGCAAATACCAGTCCGGGGAATTAGTGGAACCCATCAAGGGACAAAGGACCAGACTGAAGAGGCCAACCCTCCAAAACGGACCCGAGAGGAGCTACCTCAAATGGCACCAACCCACCATTCAAAAAGCGGATTAACATGATCATGGGAAACCATCAATTTGGCCTCAATTCAGTGATGACAATAAAAGCCTATGGATGCAGGGCGGCTTCATGTGAAGAATGACAAGTCAAGCCCCAAGAGGCAGGGGAACCTATAACATTCGATGAGATGGATACGACAGGACTCAACATGCCTCACGCCGACCCGCTGGTCATCGAGCTGATTTTAGAAGAGTTTGAGATCGCGAGAGTGCTCATAGATACTGGGAGCTCGGTGGATTTGATTTTCAAAGAGACTTTGGCAAAAATGGACATAGACCTTTCACGAATCAAAGGAGCACCTGCACCGTTGACCGGTTTCACTAGCAAGACCTCCATGACGATCAGAATTATCAAATTACTAATGCACACAACAAGAGTATCAAGGATGATTTAATTCACGGTGATCGACAAACCAACGATATACAACGCAATCCTAGGAACATCATGGATAAATGCAATAAAGGTCGTCCCTTCTACCTACCATAAATTCATCAAATTCCCCACTAAGGAGGGGATTAAAACAATCAAAGGAAGTCAAAGATTAATCCGATCTTGTTACCTGGCAGAACTCAAACTCAGAGAAAGGACCTTATAGCCACTACAGATCAGGGAGACGACCCCACTTGCAGAGCCAATATACGAGGAACCAAACTTGACGAGGTAACGGAGTACTGCATATAGCCAGGATACCCGGAGCGTTGCGTTGGCATAGGATCAAAACTTCAAAAGGATTTAAAAGAGGAGCTAATTCTTTTCCTCAAAGAAAACAAACACACCTTTGCGTGGAACATGACAAATATGCTAGGAATAAGCTTAGACATCATGTTTCATGAGCTGAACGCAAACCCAATTTACAAGTTGGTTAAGCAGAAAAACGCAAGTTGGGAGTTGAGCTGGCTCAAGCAGACAGAGACAAAATAGAGAAGTTTCTAGGTGCAGGATCAATCACCGAGGTGAAATATCCAGAATGGCTGCCGAATCCCGTAATAGTAAAGAAAAAGAATGGAAAATGGAGGGTATACATAGACTTCACCGACCTACACAAAGCATGACCCAAAGACACAGCTGGCTACAAGCTGCTCTCGTTTATGGATGCCTTCTCGGGCTATAACCAGATACTCATGCACCCAGATGAGGGGGGAGAAACCCGCTTTCACTATGGACAGAGGCATTTATTGCTATAAAGTAATGCCCTTCGGCTTGAAAAACGCAGGCGCAACCTATCAATGCCTGGTTAACAAGATTTTCTCAGAACAACTGGGAAAGATGATGGAAGTCTACATAGACGAATGCTCGTCAAGTCTTCCGATGAAGACAACCATGTGGGCGACTTGTGCACATGTTTCCATATACTAAATACCTACAAGATGAAACTAAACCCGGCCAAGTGCACTTTCGCGGTAAACTCGGGTGAATTCCTCGGTTACTTGGTGACCAAGAGGGGTATCAAAGCCAATCCCAAACAAATCAACGCATTGTTAAGGATGCATTCACCCAAAAACACGAGAGAAGTATAGAGACTAATCGGAAGCATAGCCGCCCTGGCCAGGTTTATATCTAAGTCAACAGAAAAGTGCCTTCCATCCTATAATCTTCTAAAAGGAAACAAGAAATTCATCTAGAATGAAGAATGTGAATTGGCGTTCAAAGACTTGAAAACCTACCTGATGACACCCCCCGTCCTTTCAAAGCCACAAGAAGGGGAAACTCTATATCTTTACATCGTAGTGTCGTCTCATGCAATTAGTTCAGTCCTCGTATGCGAGGAGCTGGGCGACCAGAGACCGATCTTCTACCTCAGCAAAATCCTGGACGATGCCGAGACCAGATACCCGACAATAGAAAAACTAGCCCTAGCTATAGTGCCCTCTGCGAGGAAATTACGATCCTATTTCCAGTTGCACTCAATCATCGTATATTCAAACTAGCCGTTGCGTACGATCCTACACAGTCCCAACCAGTCGGGAAGAATTTCCAAATGGGCTATCGAGCTCAGCGAGCACGACATAGGATTCAAAAGAAGAACTTGTGCAAAGTCCCAAGTCTTACAAGATTTTATGATGGAGCTACCACCGGAGATGGACGTAGTAGTAAAGCTAGACAGAGCGAGCTTGAAACATGGTTCCGGAGTAGGAGTACGATTAGTCTCCCCAACTGGGGAGATGGTTGAGCAGTCATTTCGACTAGACTTTGCCACGTCGAAAAATAAAGCCGAATATAAGGCAATAATTTTTGGACTACGATTGACAACGACGATTGGGGCCAAGCGAGTAAGCGCCTACTGTGACTCCCAGCTGGTTGAAAACCAGTTCAGTGGGGAATAGAAACAAAGGACGATAGAATATAAGCATATCTAGACGTGGTGAAAACTCTTTGTAGTGAATTTACAAATTTCGACCTGATTAAATTCCCCAGAGATGAAAACATACCCGTCGACGCCCTAGCCGTACTGGCATCGACTACGGATCCAAAAACGACCAGAGTCATACCGGTTGAAACTATCGACAAACCCAACATCTCTATCACTAAATCCACATGCGTAATACATGAAACAATTGAAGAATACAATGCCAACCCAGATCATGATGACGTATGAAGGGTCGATGGAAATGGACGAGGTCAAAGTGGAGATAGATTGGAGAGTTGAGATACTAGCATACATCACAAATGGAATCTTACCACCAAAGAAATAGGAAGCCAGAAAACTCAAAGCCAAAAGCGCTAGGTACACTCAGTTAGATAGGAACCTTTACAAATGGAGCATACGTGGCCCATTGCTAAAGTGCATATTGGCCACGAGACAAGGAAGATAATAAGGGAAGCCCACGATGGAGCATGTGGAAATCACTCAGGTGGTAGAGCGCTGGCATTAAAAATAAAATGATATGGATACTACTGGCCAACCATGATCACGGACTGCAAGCAGTACGCTCTAAAATGCGAGAAATGCCAAAAGCATGCACCATTGATATACAGACCAACCGGTGAGATGCAATCCATCACAGCGGCATATCCATTCACGAGATGGTCCACGGACATAATTGGCCCTATGCATAGGTCGAAACAAAAACGTTTCCTTCTTGTTCTAACAGACTATTTTTCTAAATGGTTAGAGGCTGAGTCATTTTCCAAGGTCAAATCCAAGAACGTGGAATCCTTCATTTGGAAGAACATAATTTTGCTGGCATGGGATCCCCTACGAAATCCACACAGACAACGGACCTCAATTCACCTCAGATAGATTCAAGGATTTCTACAAATGAATGAGCATAAGCCTATTTTTCTCAACTCCATATTACCCGCAGGCTAACGGCCAAGCTGAGGCCATTAACAAAACAATTTTGGATGGCCTAAAGAAAAGACTGGACGCGAAAAAGGGGAGATGGGCTGAGGAGCTAGAAGGAGTATCGTGGTCATATCGGATAACACCCAGGAGGGGTACGAACGACTCACCATTCGCTTTAGTATACGGCACCGAGGCGGTAATACCAGCCGAGACCGAAGTCTCAAGCTTAAGATGCGATCTGGCACCGCAGAACACATATCAAAAATAACCAAATGCTCATAGACATTGCCGACACAGCCGATGAGAGGAGAGACCAGGCAATGATAAGGCTACAAAATTACCATAACACCGCAACCCGATTCTACAACAAGAAAATCAAACAGAGACGTTTCAACGAAGGAGAGCTGGTACTAAGGGAAGAGTTCCCCGCGCGGGCAGAGAAGAATTCAGGAAAGCTGGGAATCATGTGGGAATGAGCGTACAAAATCATTAAAACGATTAAACCAGGAGTCTACGAGCTGGAGGACGCAGACAGAAATGAAGAGAAACATCCTTGGAACGCCCAACATTTGAAAAAATTCTTTTCCTAGGAGTCTCGCATTTTGTTATTTTCATATTTTATTTACGCAAGTTGTAAACCGAACACAGTGAACTACTTCCAATGGTTGATCCCCTACTCGGGGTACGTAGGCAATTATGTCTAGGGAGTTCAGCTAATCTTATTATTTAGTTCATCAATATCTCCCTTTCACACTCCAAGCCTCGTCATTCACACTAAGAAACAACCCACCTATCTACCCTTTATAAATTTTTCTCAAAAACATGGGGGAGATTTATTCGTCCTTCACACTCCGACCCAACCCGCCATCTATCCTTTATAAAATTTTCTCAAAATATGGGGGAGATGTATTCGTCCTTCACACTCCGACCCACCTCTCCCATCTATCCTTTATAAAAATTTTCTCAAAAAATGGGGGAGAAGTATTTATCCTTCACCTTCCGACCCAGCCCGCCCATCTATCCTTTATAAATTTTCTCAAAAAATAGGGGAGATGTATTCGTCGTTAACACTCCGACCCAGCCCGCCCATCTATCCTTTATAATTTTTTCTCAAAAAATGGGGGAGATGTATTCGTCCTTCACACTCTGACCCAGCCCGCCCATCTATCCTTTATATTTTTTTCTCAAAAAATAGGGGAGATGTATTCGTCCTTCACACTCCGACCCAGCCCGCTCATCTATCCTTTATAAATTTTTCTCAAAAAATGAGAGAGATGTATTCGTCCTTCACACTCCGACCCAACCCGTTCATATCGGGGGCCCTCCAACAACAACCAACAAGAAACTGACCTTGGAGATACCACCATAAGCACTAACCAGTACATTTTTTTTATTGTTTTTCGCTGATCCTACTTACCAATACTCTGGAAAAATCAAGGGGAGAACACCACATTGTATTCACATAAAACCACCTAAACCTTCAACTGTCATTTCCAGGTAAAACCATCCAAACCCCTGAGACACTACCTCTCGTAACATAACACTCAAACGACAACCAATTTCCCTCTTACGCAACATTGTACGACCTGGCCAGTCGTGCAATACATCTCACACCTCCCAGTGGATATTAGCCTGAGCAACCCTCAGCACGGTATGAGCGCCAAAGCCGAGCCCAGTCTCGCAACAATGCATTGAAATTCAAAACAAACATTTTAGCAATCGCAACATTTACCTTTAAACATTCGACCTCTCGAATTAATATGTACTTCTACACAATACACTTGATAAAAAATGAATGACAACATTTCTTAAATAAATAGTTACGATATTTCCTAAAAAAATTCCATAACACCCAAGTGGGGGCTTAGCCCGAAGTTAACAAATACAAACAATAATCAAAACAGGAAATTAAACAGTTTGGGTATAGCCTTCCCAGGAAACTAAGTGAAAACAGGAAATTAAACAGTTTGGGTAAAATCCCCCCCCCCCCCCCCCCCCCCCCCCCCCNATAAAGTTCAAAGAAAATTAAAAAGGACGAAGTAGAGGACACCCTAGGCGTTTAAGCCCTGACCAGCCGCATTGTCATCATCCCCTTCGGGGGCTCCTTTCCTCGCAACAGATGAGACCTCCTCAATGCGCACCGTGACTTCCACCGCCTTGTCAAGCACTCCACTTGCGTCGACATCAAGTTCCTCGGCATCCTCTTTTCCAGCTACTCCCTAAACCAAAGCTTTATCCTTCTCCGCTCCAACAGAAACCTCCTCAATCATGCATTGATTTCAGATTCGATATGTTCATAAGCATTAAAGACAATACTCCCGCAAGTATAAACACTTACTCATCTAGACTAGGTCGGGTTTCTAAACCAAATTCCTTTGTATTTATTAACCTTACATCATAAACTAGGTAATCAGGCTAATTCAAGCATTGATAACAGATCTAGACTAAGAACCTAACAATTTAAATCTAATATGTCAAACCCTAACTATCAAACCCGGTTTCCCTGGGATAATCCCTAAAACCTAACAAAGTGACTACTCAGACATAACTAAGCAATCAACAATAATCATTAAAGGAGAACACATAAAAAGAAATCGCATTGAATTAAAAAAAAGTAAAAGACAGAGTTCAGAAATCTTCTCCAACTACAAGTTTGAAATCTCTTCTCTATGAAAAAGCTCTGAATTCTCAAAGTAATTAATTATATTGCATGTCTTTTCTCTCTCCTTTTTTCTCTAAAACTAAGCGTATGGCTTCTATAATAATCTAATAAAATAAGAAAAATAGGTCTTAATGCGTCTTTTTGATAATTTCCAAGCTGGTTCGGGTGATGGGACCGATCGATCCAAGTAGGGATCGATGAGATCGATCGATCGATCTAGGCATGGATCGATCGAGCTCTCTTCATGAGATTGTTAGATCTATCTTTTTCACTTGGGTTCGATCTATCCATCTTCATTTTTTCCATTTGCACCTGAAATCTTTCGAGAACCATCCTTTTTGCTCTAGAACGTCTCAAACACCTAAAATTATGAAAACATACCAAAACACATAGAAAACACTCGAATGATGCCAAATAGCAAGTATAAATACCCACTATAATGCATCAAAATTGAGAGATATCACATATTAAAAAAGACCTCGAACCGCACTCACACAAAGAGCGCCAGCCGAGCATCAAAAAACTAAAACAAATGCTAAAATAAAAGCTAAAGCTAAATTAAAATCTAAGCAAAAAACTAAAAGCTAAATAAAATCCAAGTTAAAGGCTAAAAGCGTAATATAAAAAAAGAGTTCGCTAGTTAAAAGTCCGCGCTCAAAGTTAAAACGAGCTCGGAGAGAACTAAAACAAAAACCAACGTAAAAAGAGCCGGACTACTAAGAAATAGTCCAAACTAAGCTCGAGCAATGCTAGAAAGTGGAAAAGAGCGTTAATGGCACTCACTCAAAATAGAACAAAGAAGTGATGACTAACTGAAAGTTCGCGGAAAAGCGGATAATTTAAACAAAGACACAAGTAAAATTGCCAATGTGAAAAATCCATAAAAAGTCTCAAAGAGATAAAGCATCAAGCCATCCTGAGCAACACATAATAAAAGTCTGAAAAAGATAAAGTAGGCTTCGGGTAATCCCAAGCGAAGTACAAAAGCATAAAAATAGAGGTAGCAACATAAGCCTCTAAATCATGAAAGCGAAAACAGAAAAACGATCTTCCACCATCTCATCCATCTTGGGCCCGATATTGGATCCAAAGTTATCAATAAAGACCGATGCGTTGGCAGAAATGGTGGCTGGGACATCAGTGACCAAGTCTATAGGGAGAGCGAGCAAGATCCCATTGGGAGTAAGAAGCAGAGTCGTAACAGAAGAAGAAAGCTAATCCTCCAGAGCCGAAGAGGATGACCCTGAAAAAGTCACACAAATCCCTCTAGGTCGAGGGGGGGGGGTAAGGGAATCTTCGCATTAGCTTCATCAGACGCCTTCCTCGCAGCTTTGCTATCAGTAGTAAGAATCTCAAGCTCCACCTTGAGATCTGGAACCTCACCTTTCTCAATATATGTGAGGAGCTCAAGGTTGGCATTAACATTGCCAAAAGTATGCCGAAGACTCCCAGGCTGCATCCCGAGCAGAAATGTGAAGTCTCACCTGCTCAACCCCATCACAGACCATCTCAACAACTTCTTTCTTTACCTTTCTCCTCTCTAGCTTGCATCGCATGAGATCCCAAGAACTGGTAAGTGCTTTAAGATGAGCTTCCGCCTCCTCGAGACGAGATGTGAGGGCGGCTTTCTCAGCCTCAAGCGCTAGCTTCTCCTGGAAATATGCGAAGGAATCATACCTTACCATATTGAACTTCTCATGCATGTCAGTCCAGTCTTCCTTTGTGTCCATTGCAACAATCTTCACAAGCTCTATGCGCCTGCGGCTCTCTTTGAACTCTACAGTGAGTGAATCGATCCGATCCTCTACAGCCTTCAAATCGGATCCGTTCTTTGCTGCGGAGAGCTGATGGCCAAACACTTCTAGAGCGCTGTTGTACCAACCTAAAGACTATATGAAACAGGAAACATGCCAACACTTAGTAAAAAAATAAAAAAAGCAAAGCAAGATAAGAGTTGTGTCTCATTTACCTCGCCGACACTCTTGGAGTAATTCTTGTAGTCCTCACGAACCTCGTCGGGAAGATCTGGAATTGCTGGGATCTTTCAACCTTTAAAGCGAAAATGACAAAAGAGGTGGGACGATGAGTCCGAGTCCGTAACGATCTACTTGTTTGACTTATAATCAAAGCCCTAGTCATACTTCTTCCTCTTTCCATCACCCCTCCCATTCCCTTGTTTTGAGAGCTTTCTCTTTAGAGACACTTACGAAGAGGGAGCGACCTCCACAAGCCGAGAGGAATTATGAGAAGCATGGAGAGCAATGACAGGCTGGCGGTCGGATCTCGTGGGAACCAATCAATCAGCTGATACCGCTGGAGCCTTCCCAGCTCTCCTCGTCCCTTTAATCGAGGAGACAGCAAGAGAGGCAGCAGGGGTGGGAGAGGCGACTGGGGCAAGAGAGGCACGGTAGGAAGACATCTTGACGCCTTGAATGTGATTGAGAGATAAAATGAAAATACATCATTTGAAACGAAGCAAGTAAGAGTTTAGAAAATTTTCTAAGTAAAGAAGTGAACTAACTAGCGGGTTCGTTGGGTTGAGATGGGGGATGCTGAGATTCGCTGACGCTCCTGAACCGCTGGGCGGATTCAAAGATTATGACCAAATCAAACATCTCCTAAGTAAACTTCACACTACGGCAACCACGAATAAAATCCACGAGATCAGGAGAAAGCTTTCCCTTTCTTCCACGGCAGCACTGCACAAAGGAAAAAGTGTTAGAAAATGGGAGAACATAGCATATTCAAGCACATGTATAAAAGTCCTAAACCAATTCCGCTAACTAGGTTCAGAAGACCAATCTATAACCACTAAGTGGGAAAGGCGACCGAGGATCGACTCATTCACGGGGAAGTAAATATAAGATTGCCTCCAATCTTCGTCTTTCTTAGGGAGGCCCGAGAGAATATTGCAGAAAGGGTTGGATATTGAGTAGAAAAACCAGGTTGCTTGTGAACCCCTCTCACCGACTCAAGGCGGACGAGAGACTGAACGTCGAGCTCGAAACCATTTTCCTTGGCAAGAACTTGCAAACCCACGATGGTGCGAATAAGGTTAAGAAAAATTTGAGCTAAAGCAATCCCAAGAGCGTGCATAAAATGGACAAGGAGCTCGGGCAAGAGGAAGGAAAGTCCTTATTCCCTAAAGTAAACTTCATACGCACAACAAATGCCATCTTTAACTACCTTGGGGTTCCCTAAAAGGGATGGAGAGATAAGCTCAACATCCCTCGGCATGCGACAATCGTTCCATAATCTTAGTAATCTATTTAGAGATAACCTGGAACAAGGATAAAGACCAAAGGTGGGAGATTGAGCGGGAGTATGACGAGGAGATGTACTCACCGCAAGCTGAGGAGTGGCTGGCGGACTAGTGCTTAGCTTGGGTAAGCACGACAACATCGGCTTGAAGGTGGGAGATGAGGCATCTCATTTCAGGGTAAAGGAGATGACCTCAGTGTCACCTGACTTGGAAAATGAAGTGCCTTGGCTTGGAAACGGGGAAGGGCAAGGTGAGCAAACCGAACGGAGAGGCAAGATGAGAGGCATGGCCGGTTCCGATGCTTGTTGCGTGTAATCTGACCTGAGAGGCATCGAGACAATGTCACCAGACTCAGAGGAGAACTGCTCGAAATCCGATCCAAGGAGAGAAAGGCCAACGTTTCTCGTCTCACAGGAAGAAGATGCTTGCCCCAGCTCGAACAGAGAGGGAGCCACCTACTTTGGCTTGGGAGAAACTGCGAGACCTCAGTTTTGTTTGGGTGTAGGCGCACGCGGCGGAGAGGCTAGTGCATGACCCGGCTCGAGAGCGGGCACGCACAACGGAGAGGCGAGCGCGCAACCTAGCTCAGGAGTGGGCGCGTGTGGCAAAGAGACGAGTGCACAACCCGGCTCGGGAATGGGCGCGTGCGACGGAGAGGTGGATGTGCAACCTAGCTCGAGAGGGATGACTAATATGTTGCTCGGCGCGGAAGGAGGCGCATAGTCCGGCGCGGGTGGAGGAGCGATGGTGCGATCCGGTACAGGATAAGAATCCATTAGAGGAAAGAGAGCAGAAGAAAGGAGAAGATAAGAAAGGAAAAAAAATGTGTGGAGGAGAAGGAAGGAAAAGAGAAAAGAGATAAAGGGATTTTCTTCCAAACAAAAAAAAGAAAAAGAAAAAGAAAATGAAAAAGAAAAAGAAAGATTCACTTTTTCCAACAAGTAAAATAATTTTGAAGATCAAAAGTGAATGATTTTAAAGTTTTTTAGAAACTTGTTGGAAAAATGAAACTTTCGAAGAACAATGAAGAACAGATTTAAGAATCGAAAGTTTGATATGAGAAAGGTCAGAATTATCACCCATAAACTGTTTTTCAAGGCAAAAGTCACCAGAAAACGGATTCAAACAAGCAATAGTGACCGAAAAATGAATTCAAGCACCATAATCAAACAAGAATTCGAAGAAAACTCAAGAATGAAAAACAAGTCTAGAGAGGAAATAAATCCTAGACAAGAAGTAACAAAAAAATATAAGAGAATTATGAAAGTGAGATTATCTGGAAATCTTCTTAAGGAGGAGTAATTTTCACAAAACCCAACAATAAGATGAAGAGTGGGTTTAAATAAGAAATCTGCATAGGACTAATTTAGGCAAGAAATTAAAAAGCTTGGATTCTTGCCCATAAGATGTGATCTGCAAGAATATCCTGATTGTCGGAGAATCTAACTAACAACTTAAATCACGAACTGATAGAAATCCTATAATGGAAACTTCATTACAGGATTGGGGGCGAAATGTGAGAGTATAAATTCTCTCGGGTCGAATTTTCAAAGCTTGACCCTACTCACCAAGCAATTGGGCTTCCCCAAGTCCACTTATGTGAAATAAGCCTGTGAGGAGATCCCGAGAAGAAAGCTCGAGAAAATAGCATGTAAGGAGAGAGCTTGCGATGAAAGACATTAAGGAAAATAGTTATGAGATGGAGAAGATGGTATTTGAGAAGATTCAAATGAAACTTGACAAATAGATATTTGAGAAGGTGGATGATGTTTTGGCTGAGGGCAGATCAGAGATGAAGAAGAGAATGGTTGTTGTTGTTAGTTGTATGTTGATAGTTGGATGGACTCTATTTCTCTAAATTTGATTGTTGTTCTCGGCCATTGGAGATGTAGAAGAAAGTTGAATAAATGTTGTTATGTTTTGTTGTTGGTATCAGATGTTTTAAATCATCAATGTACTTCTTGGATATTGTTGTTGGTTGTTGTTGTTCTTAAATGAATGTGTTTGATTGTTGTAATACTTTAATGGATGTTTTTATGTACTTGAATGATAGGAAAAATGAAGATATGCAACAAATTCTTAAAGAACCATTAACCTTTAACCATTCATAATCTAACCAAAACAAACAAGAACACAGACCATAACACAATCCAACATAAACACAACCTGAACCTATTTGTACACAAAAACATACCTACTTGTACACATGAACATATTAGTGGCCATAACAGACCTACTTACCCGAGCAAAACAAACAAAAACAGACCATACACTTGAGAACCAACCTTGAGAATAAACCATAACTAAACCAAATCAGACCTACACTTAAGAAGAACCTTGAGAAGGTTCACCTTGAGAAGGCTGTCCTGGAGAATCATAAACACTAACCTGAGAAGAACTTCCTTGAGATTTCTAGTGCCTTCTACTTTTATGATCAACAGCTCCACAAATTCCACAATGCATAATCCTCTTCTTCTCTTTTGGTTTCTTCTTCGTAGGAGACTCATTTACTCATTTCTTCCTCTTCTTGTCAGCTTTGGTAACCTCTTTCTTCCAGGTTGAGCTGGTTCAGGTGGCTCATAAACAGAAGGTTCATTGGTTCTAGGCCGCATTATCAGCATCCCTACCCAAAGCAACAATAAATTTTCCTTTGATCTTCGATTTCAAGCCATCAATCCCAATTATTTTCCTACATGTCTGCATCCATGTACTTCTAATGGCATCAAAGCATACATAAAACCTATTAAATATATCTTTGCCTTCATCATTTTTTCAGTATCAATCTCCACAATTGAATCCTTGTTTGACTCCTTTATCTCTGCAGCATGGTCTCTTAAGCGTGAAAACTGCTCATCATACTCAGTTTTTTATCTATTTCAAGGCCTTCATCCTAGCAGTTTGACACTGAGGCCTAGAGACTGATATCTTATATCTCTCTTTAATGATTTTTTCAATCTTCATCAGCTTAAAATAATCAGGATGATCTCTGATTTTATCTACAAACAACATAGCAATCTGAGGCACTTTAAACATATCACAATCTCCATTGGGGATACAACTATGAGTATCATTGAACTTCCTAATCCTCCATGTCGAGTCTTTAGGCAGTGTGGAAGCATACACTTGCCAATCACAACCCGCATAACCCTCACTGTCATTATTCGCCATGCATATGAACTTCAGTTTATCCTTATCATACCTGGATTGCTTCAAATTTCGGCTGGTCTTGAGTGCATAGTCAAGCACACACTCCTTGAATTCTACACCGTTGAAGAAAGGCTGCTTTAAATAAAGGTTTCCATCTCCTCGTCGCATGTTTATGTACTCTCTCTCTCTCTCTCTCTCTGATTACTTCGTCATCAACTTCTTCATCCTCATCACTCGATGGATATACATCGTGACGAATAGATTCTTCCCCATTTGAAAACTCCTCGAAAAGTTGCTCTATGTAAAAATCGTTTCTCTCCTCTGCTTCTACATCGTGTTTATCCTCTTCCGCAACATCCCGGACAACAATATCAGTCGTTTCTCGACTCATGATTCTTAATTCGCTTGATTTAATAGTTCTCGATTTAGGGTTCCTAAAATCGAATTAGAGATTTGTTATTTGGGGATTGTATTCAGGGTTTGATTAGTATGTGTAATCGGGTCCTTTTTTAAGTTTGGTTTATTGTTGAAATTGAGTTAAATCAGGTTAAGTTTATGGTTTAAACGAAACAGTAAACCAACCTAATTTAATTGTATGGGTTTCGGGGAATTCATCTATTACATTGTTGGTAAACTGAAATTAAGACTAACGAAGTGGGGCACTAGATATTTAACTTTGGTTTTAGGTACAAATAGCATTGGGTAATAGTTCGGTAGAAAAATATCGACATATGATGCTATTCGTGTAAAAATAGATCGTTTACCCTTAAATGAATATGAAAGTTTGTTAACAAAATAAAAAATGTTTGGTTATTCATTTATCTTTTCTCTTTCTTACAATTTCTCTTATTCTTTTATTCTTTTAGTTTTTTTTTCTCTCTTCTTTTTCCATTTTTATCACATCTCTTCTCTTTCTATGATTTTCCCCTTTTCTCGGTTTTGAAAATCAAAAACATGTGGACACTTGCTTTTTATAGAATGAACACGTTTATTCACTTAATCTGTCCATATGGACAGTTAATGGTGGACAAATTTTCTGTAGGCATTTGATATATTCATATGAATAGATAGGCCTGGTCTTTATAATTATTGGACCTTAAGCAAATATAAAATAAAATAGTTTTATCAATTACTATATCCATACAGGACTGAAAAATTAAGTACAAATTGATGTGTATGGAATTCGAAATGCCAACCGTAGAGATATTTGTAACATGAGCTACTAAAGACTTATTAAAAAATCGAGTTTACAGGACTAGAAGAATGTGTTTGTATAAGGACCGGTCATGTGAATTAGAGGTGGACATAATTCCCGTTCCGTTCCGTACCGTCCCGTTCCGTTCCGAATCTGTTCCGAAATTTCCGTAAATGTATATACCCATATGGGACATCTTTTCATTTCCCGAATGGGAACGGGACGGGACATGACGGGAA
>OVBE01002446.1:0-30645 GCA_900406425.1 Iberis pinnata
AGAAAGGCGTAACAACCTTGTTTATGGTCAAAGGGGTTGACCGGAACGGGGGTGTTATAATGAAGCTAGCCATGTTTGTAAATAAAACAAAATCAGGTAAGAGTGCCTATGTCGGATGGAGTGATCGCCAGCGTGCATGGAGAGGTGAAGCAATGATGTAGATGAGGCTTTTGAGACGGTCATCAATGCAACGGTAGATCTACTTCATGATGATGGCGGTGGAGTTATGAGGTCGATGATGATGACGGTCGTTCCTCTCACGCCAAAGATGATAAATCGTACCTTGGAAGAAAAGCTTGAGAAGAATGGCATCAAGACGAGATAGTGTTCGATGGCGTAGCGATGTGAAGGTTACAGTCCAGTCTGGCGTAAGGCGTGAGTGTAGAAGGAGATATGTGAGTTTAGACCAGACCGTGAAGCTGAAAGGACATGCAAAGAATAGATGATCTCTTGTCTCGTCAGGTTCACCACATAAAGCGCATGGTAGAGCATTCCCCCATCGATTAATCCGTAAACCTGTTGATTATCTATCAAGGACAACACATATCTCAGAATAGATTGGGAAAACCAAATAGAGGAGTACCAAGGTTTTTTAGAAGGAAAAGTACTTATCTGCTGCCATGTGTGTGCGTATGAGAAGGTTGGCCGATACTGATCCGTAGTGTGACGCCAAATGACTGTATGGGGTCCTACGGTTGTAGATGGAGGAGTGACTTGGATGATCTGTTTATGTATTTGAAGAAGGCGTGTCATACGGGAGCGGCGGATTGTCTAGTTGTGTTGGTTGCTAGCTGCTGCTACTGAGGCATGGCGAGGTATACCGAACTCTCTAATATCTGCATCACCCGTGAGCGCGATCAACGGACCTAGTGTTGACCAGTCCTCGAACCAAAAGGATGTAGATTCACATTTTCCTACGCTGAAGCGAAGGAAGCTAGCTGCAATGGGACGAATCTTGAGTAATTTATGTCATATCCATGAACCACGTGAGTTATCCAGAAGATCCCAAAATGTGGAACCACAGACGAGATAATGTCGTGTCCAAGTTGTCCATAGCGAACCTATATATGAAATTAAACACCAAATAAGACCAAGTGAGAAAACAAGAGATGAGTCATCAAAATTTCGAATACCGAGCCCCCTGTGTCCTTTGAATTGCAAACGTTTTGCCAAGCAAGCTTGGCATTGTGATGAGAAGTCGTTGAGCCGAACCACAAGAAGTTACTGCACATGCTGTTAATTTCCCGAATGCAGAATTTTGGTCGTCAGAAAATCGATTTCCAGAAGTAGATTGTACTGACGACTACCGGTTTGATCAATTGTAGCCTACTTGCGTAAGAGAGTAACTTGGTTGCCCAAGAATTCATTTGGTTCCGAATACAATCGGTCAAAGGAGAACAGTCATCACAGGTTAATCGCTTGGTTGTTAGAGGCCAGCCTAGGTAGCGGATAGGAAGGGATTCTTGCTTGATGCCTAAGCTTTGTACGGTGTGGATAAGGTTCGCAGGAGGGCTTGTTGTGTGGAAGATGTATGATTTCTGAAGATTGACATGCAAACCCGACGCTTTATCAAAAGTATCCAAAATCCATAAAATGCCCGTAACAGAAGAAGGTTGTCCATCAGTGAACACGAGTATATCGTCATCAAAGCAGAGGTGGGTGAGTTTAATATCGCTGCACTTTGGATGATACCCGAATACACATGTTGCGGCACCTGCATTCAAAAGCTTGGACAAGACGTTGTTAGCAATTACATAAAGATATGGAGAAAGTGAACAGCCTTGCCGGATTCAACGAGTACTAGGAACGTAACCCACCGGTTCACCATTTACAGATACAGAGAAAGTCGTTGTGGATATACAAAGACGAATCCAGTGGATGAAGAGTGGTGGAACCTGAACGACCTGTAATACATAGAGAATAAAGTCCAAGTTAATAGTTACAAAAGTCTTCAAAATATCAAGCTTAAGAGTACATCGAGATTAAAGGGATTGTTTGTGATAGTCTTTGACGAGTAAGGTTGCAAGCATGATATTCTCGAGCATAAGTCGATCCTTAATAAAGGCACTCTGGTTTGGCTCGATAAGCTCTGGCAATAATATCTTCAACTTGTTAGCAAGTATTTTAGATATCACCTTGTAGAGTATAGCATGATATGGGCCTATAAACCTTCATTGATGCTCGGCTGTCACCTTTTGGAATGAGTGAGATGAGAGTTGTGTTTACTCCGCACGGTAAGAACCCGTAGATAAAGAAAGATTAGACTACAGTAACCAAAGTCCAGTCCAATAAGAGGCCATGCGGCTTTATAAAACTTTGTAGTATAACCATCCGGGCGCAAAGCTTTATTTGCAAGCATGGCAAAGAGAGTATCTCTGATTTTTGATGCTAGAACTGGATGACAAAGAGAGTTTGCAGAAGTGGTGGCGTAGCGGTAAGTGAGAAGATCGAGAAGGGAGTGATGAGGTATGGGCGTTGTCTCAGGAATATGTTGGAGGGAAGATTTGAAATGATTCACCGCTGCTTCTTTAGTTGATGGTAAGTCAGTGATTGTCTCCCCTGATTCCACTACAATACGCTTGATGGAGTTGCGAGATGTCCTAGAACTAGCAACATGATGGAAGAATGTAGTGTTATGGTCACCATTCTTGAGCCAATTCGTTCGTGATTATTGTTGATAGAAAATCTCGTCGGCACGAGCCAAACAGTGCCATTGCTGAGCAGCTCCAGATTCCGCTTCCAAGTTAGCTTGTGTTGGATTTCGCAAAACCTGCTCCTGACAAACACAAAGATGATCAAAATCTTGGCGAGTTCTTTGAGAAAGATCACTATAAATAGTAGAATTTAAGTTTCGAAAGATGGACTTTAATACCTTTAGTTTGGTGTAGAATAACAGGAGAGCCAGCCTAGAGATAGCTAAGGGTGGCGAAGAGCTCCAGGTTGATTGAATAACCTGAGAAAAGAGTGGATGGTCAATAACAAAATTGTTAAACTTAAATGGTTTTCGAATTGAAGAAGTAGGAGTAGAAAAATGAACGACGCATCGAGCGTGGTCCGAAACTCCATTGGCTTCGAATGCGGAATACGATCTTGGGTACTTGGTAAACCATGTGTCATTTTTGAGTGCGCGGTCTAACTTCTTTCCAATTGGATTAGCTTCACGATGATTCCACCAAGTGAAACATGGACCAATGTAAGCCATGTCGGTGAGATCACATTGGTTTACAAATTCCTGGAATTGAAACATTCCGATGCTCCTTGAGGAGATTGACCGTGAATGCTTAGACAAGGAAAGGATCTCGTTGAAGTCACCAAAAATCAGCCATGGAATGGGGTAAGCGCCACAGTGTCGTTGACTTTCCGTTAGATCCCTCCATAGATGAACACGATCTGCCTGAAAATTAGATGCATAAACACAAGAAATCAGTACAATGTCTCCATTCGATAAAGTAACTATGGAAGTGATTACTTGGGCGGTTGTGAGCAATAGTGTGACAACAACGTCGTCGCACCAACAAACCCAAATACGATCCAGACGATGGGCGGAGTAGTTATGAATTGCCTGCCACCCGGGCATGGCTGCCTGCAAAATACGAGAAAAATTGTCAAGTTGAACTCGAGTTTCTAATAAGCAACTGAATTGAAGTTTTGTAGAAAGGATCCATTGGCGAATAATAATATGCTTAGAGGCTCGATTAAAGCCTCTTGTGTTCCAAGACAATAGCGACATGATATCAGTATCTCCGTGAGAAGATTGATGCTAGTTTTTTGGAAGTGACGTGCTTGGATAGCTTTCGTGAAGCTATAAGTGCAGGCTGATCCTGCAGTTTTGCTTTCGGTCTAGTAGTGTTACGGTAGCTTGTATGATCGTCCTTGATAGGGTCTTTGGTATGAGATTCAACAATATGTCCTTCTTCAATATCCTCTTCCTCATCCTCGACTAGAACAAAAAAGCTCGACGATGAGAAAGAAGGTGAGTTGTTGGACTTGACGGGAGAGTGTGTGGCACGGTTGTTGCGAGAGACTATTGACCATTCTTGAGTTGTATTTTGATTTAGTTGCTTGTTATCCAATGGTTGATCATGTTTATGAGCTGCTGGTACGTGAGACACAACTTCAATTGCCAGGTCGTTTAAAGAGACAGTGGAGATGGAGGTTGTTATTGATGGAAGAGGGACAATGCGGCTTAGCTTCTCAGCAGCAACCACGAGAACCTCCTGGGGACCTACAGCAAAACCAGTAGGATGGTTAGTATGTTGGTGACTAGAGTTAAAGACTGGATTTCCTTCGGATGTGTTGTGTTGGTCATCCGCTTGAGTGATCGGGCCTTTAGTTGTGAGTGATGAGGCTGGTACGATGGAATGTGATGCAGTTTCTGCAGGTTTGGGCACGGAAGCGGCATCTAAATCACTAGGCTAAGACAGATATTGCCATTGTTGAACCTGAGCATGATAAGCTTCCGGATGTGATTGGGTAGCATCAGCAAAAGATATAAACAAAAATGAAATGATAAAGCAGATATAGCATAAGTTGAAAATTTCACATACTTAAAATTTTTAATAATAGAGTAACAAATTGAAGGCAAACTTCTATGAAGTAGTTATGTGTGATGTTATATTTCTTCAACAGCACCACCCACATAAGAAATATATCGCAAAATCGAAAATGTAATGATAAAATCTGTTGAAACAAAAGACACGAGTCTGATACACAAAAATTCAGATCCAAAATGACAACGAGATAATAAGTTTCTTCTAACTAAGAAGAAGTATCCTCACTTCTTCTCTTCTTTCTCAGCCTCAGCAGCTCTCTTGGCTCTAGCACCAGCATGTCTCTTGTTTGTGCGCTCTAGGCGGATCTTGTCATAAGCCTTGAACTGTTTCATTTCAGAGGTCAACTTCACAAGCTCCATTGTCGGCTTCTCGCTGACAATTGGCATGTACTCTCCTTGTACTTGTGTTGCATTGGCCAACTCCTCAGGTGCAGAATCACCAGCCTGTTACACAAATGAAGATCAGATTAAAAGCCAAACCAAATCCTATACACTACTAGACTTGTTGTTACAAAGGATTTACCTTGACCTTGCGGGCACGACGAGGGAAGATAACCAACTTAGCCTTGTAAGTCTTCAGCCTCTGGACATTGGATTGAAGACCCTCTAAAGATCGGTTCTTGCGACGATGGTCTACTGAAATACCAATTGTAGGAGCCAATTTCTTTGGGATACCAGCAGCCTGATTCATTCAAAATTAAGTAATAAACAATTTGAAACACGAAAGAAATAATAATTACACAACAGATAAGAGATTACTGACCTTCAGTTCTTCAAGGGTGAATCCTTTACCAGTTCTAACCTTCATGTTGTACTTAAGTGTCTGACCATGAACAACAGGCCGGAGAGGTCCCGAAGTTGGACGAGGGAAAATCTTCACTGCCTTCTTTTGTCTTGCTGAGTAAACATAGTACAAACAAGTTGAAGTAACAAGAGTGAAACACTAGATAGAGAAATTAGAACCAAAGGAAGATGGCATTAGCACTAACCAATTCTTCTTCTGGTTTTTCTGGCAGGTTGGTTGAACCATGTCTTCACATAGTTTTGCCAGTGCTTCTTGAAATGTCCATTCGGGATAACATTGTTGTGCTTCATTTCTTCCCCTTAGCTGCAAAACACCAACAATCCAAAGATAAGAACTATGAGTGCCTTTTCTAGAGACAAAGCTAAAATCTCTCACAGAGTCTACAATTTTTTTGTAATAAGGCATAAGATTTCATCTACAGATCGTACTCCAATATTCCGTTATTCATATCAAGGGCTATACTTCTTCAATCCTCAGAAGAGAAAAAAAAACTAGTAAATACACATAAAATCGAACCACTATATGCCATTTCATCGATGATACGATTGTGTAAATAGTAAATTTACATTGAAATCGATAATAATATGTTTTGAATCATAAGGAACAGAGACGAGAAGTAGAGAAACTCACAAGTGACGACGAAAATGCTACTTCCTCCTGCGGCGAGACCAAGAATAGGTTTAAGCACATTACATACATTATATATAAGAAAACTCTAAAAGCCCTAATGCGGATGACCCTTCACACTATTAGGCTTCTACTCAAATGGGCCAATTTATTAGAATAGAGAAAGCCTCTTGTTGAAAAATATTCGACTTACATTTTAGCATAATTCGATGTTAATATGTTTTTTGGAATTGGATCAATGGTTCTTAATTTTTTTTCTCTTTCAAATCCTTGTTTTTCTTGATCTTTTTCCACATCCAATAAATTAGGCCTGCGATTTCGGTTCAAACGGGTCAGTTTTTCAGGTTAATCAGTTTTTTAATTTTCAACCATATTGAACCGATTAAAATACTGGTTCAGAATTGTTCGGTTTCGGCTTTTTTAGTTTTTTAAATAAAATTCCATTTAAACCGAAAAATATTTGGAAACCGACTTCCAAATTTGAGAAAACCTACTTAAAACTGATTAATTAAAATTCAGACATGAAACACCAAACTACAAAATGCAAAATTACAGCTTAGAGCTTACAAAGTACAACTACAAACATTAGACTGAAATGATCCCATTACACATATTGCAAATGAACCATCACAAACTAATAAGTCACTAATGACTAAACTACTCAATGTCTCAAGACTCTCAAATTGTTAATGCAACATGTAACCAGTGGCGAATCTAGAGCAATTTTTTAGTGGGTGCACTAATAATAGATTAGATTAAAAATATGATGAAATGATTTTAATTTAGTAAACATACCGTTTATTTTAACTAAATATAAATGAATTTTTAAAACTGTATGGGGGCATGTGCATCCTCTATTGATTATGTAGCTTCGCCCATGCATGTAACATACACTGAAATTGCTAATGAACCATCTTATGAAACTTAAGATAGAACCTGCAATAACAGAAATAAAAGCAAACATTAGTAATTTAGAATTTTATATGTTAGAACATTACAAGTTACAAAATACAGGAACATGAGGCCAATTGAATAAGACTCAGAGTCAAGACACTCAAACATAGACAAGACACAAGACAGAGGATTATAAGCCACATGCCATAGCAATAGTCATGATCAGAAATCCAGAATCGTACCTCTGCCTCATTTCTTCATCTTCAGACAACTCCAATCAGGCTTCACTGCTTTCAATATTCCGAGAAGCGTCAATAAAATAAAGAGAAAAGACGGTATGAATAAGTTTTAATTTCAAATCATTCAATCAAATATACTAGTAAATTAGTAATACAAAAATCTGCTTTTTATTGAAAAGGAAAAACATATTCAATTCAATTACCTAATGAATCATGGAATTCAAGTTCTTCAAACATTTGGACAAGATTGGCAAGTTTTTCAGCTTGAATATTTGTCCTTAACCATTGTTGTGCACACACCAATGCCTCAACCATGTGAGGACTCATACAACTTCTGTATGGATCTAAAATACGTCCACTAGTGTTGAATGCAGATTCAGAAGCAATTGAAGACACTTGAATGGCAAGAACATCTCTTGCTAACTCAGATAAGGCAGGATACTTTGAACTATTACGCCTCCACCATGCTAAAACATCATAATCTAACCCTAAACCATTTTTTGTTCTACGAACAACCTTCTCAAGCAAATAGATGTCAAGCTCACTACTAGACTCTTCATTCTCTGTTTCATTCACCAACTCATAGTATATAGAATCCATCATCTCATATCCATCATCATCAGATAAATCAAATAGAGTATCTACTTGATCATAATCTAAAGGATCACTTCTTGTTCCTAAACTACAAGTAGTCTAATTAAGTAATGATTATTAGGGATTAAGGAAGGAGATATAGAAATATCACCTTCACATAATAACAGATTCACAAGTAATTGATAATACTTAATTAGACTACAAGTAGTCTAATTTTCTATACTTTATAGTTTATAATTTTATCATTTTATGTATATATTTACACTTTAGACATTGAAAGTTTTGTAATTTTTTTATTGTTAAGACATTTATGGTTTAGACATTTACACAATCATAGATGACTAAACACAACTAGTTACTAAGTTTATTTGTTTTTTATCACAATATATCAGTTCACACTTCACAGTTCACACAATTTCATACATTATAACAGTGCACACTTCACATTTCACACAATTACCCATTTACAAACTCAATTCTAACATAAATAATTAAAAATGCATAAACCCTACCACTTTCTCAGAATAATATATCATCACATACTCACAAATCATTTACAAGCTCAAAACAATTCACCTAAATCATCACAGACTCACAGAGACACAAAGTCATAAACCTTGTTCATAGCATATTAATCCTATGTTTTGCAACCTCCTAAGTCCTAAATACTACAAGTACAAGACTACAACATACCTGGATTATCCTTGATTCCTTGTTGTTGTTGTTGTTCTATTTTAATTGTTTACAAGGTTATTAATCACAGAAACACAAACATTTAATCACAGAAACACATACAGAAATACAAAATCCAAAAACCCCTAAATCGAACCCTAAAATCAAAAATCCTAAATTTCAGAAACCAAAATCGGTTGAATCAAACCCTAAAACTACGCATGTAACATCAAAACTCAAAACTCAAACACGAATCAAGTAAGAAACACCCAAAATCCCCTAACCCTAGCCGATTAACTGAAACATCAAAAATGAAAAAAACTAGAAGAAGATGAAGAGAAATTAACCTTGACGAATTCAGCAGATGAAGGAGAAGAAGACTTCGAGTGATTGATGGCTTGATGTGATGAAGGAAATCGAGGAGGAAGAGATTGAAAAATCACAGCAACGGCGCCACAAAATCGCCTGCTCAAGTTTTTTTTAGGTTAAAAAATGATTCTAGGTTTAGTAAAAAACCTTTTTATACAATGGTTTTCGGTAACCATTCAGATCACTAATACGGAACCAAACCGAGTGTAAAACCGAAATTAATTTTAAAGCCAACCGATTGGTTTATTTGCTCAGTTTTGGTTCGAACCGAATCCCATTATTTCGGTTCGGTCTGGGTCGGTATAATCGGTTCGGTTTTAAATTCCAAGCCTACAATAAATCATCCTCTACATTTTGTTACTTATTACTACATCAATTCTTTTGATAACAGATCTTTAAGACTTTCACAAATATTAATAAAACACATTTATTGGTAGTAAATACATTTTTTTATCAAATCAGTAATTTTTTGCTCTTTCTGTTCAAAAATATAAGGTTTTCTAGAGATTTATTTTTGTTTCAAAATATAAAGTTTTCTCAAATATCTATGCAACTTTTGTAGTTGACAACCAATTAAAAAATAGAGCCTTTTTATTGATTGGTTAAACTTTTACTTTTTTTAATATTTGTGATTTTTGCTAGAAAACCTTATGTTTTGGAATAGAAGGAGGATAACTCTAAACTAATAAATAATTCAAAAAATTCAATATTTTAAATCGGTGTTTATTAAATCTATCGTTTTTCAATAAATATTACAAAAATTAAAAAAATATATTAAGAAAAATAAATTCAAAACCCATAACATGATTTTAATGGAGGGAGTATCAACTAGATTGGATAGGTCATTTGTTACTTATTATTTTAATTGAAAGAACAAACAAATTGGATGAATTAATTGTAAAATAATACTAGGTAGGTTGTGTTTGAGAATATGAGCTTGCAAGTTTTGAAATTGAACCACACAATGATTTCAAAGACAAATCAAAGTGGTGTCTCCAAATTTGGGATTTGAGCAATTTGATTAGTTGGTGAAAATAAGCCAGTAGCTACCACCTAACTTGGTTGATATTACAGTAAATTTACGTCTGTTGTAAATTGTTTTCATTTTACAGAAAAAAAGAAAAAAAACTACACCAAGAAAATTTATTAAACCTGTGAAACCTATAATAGTTTTTTTTTTTTTTTTTTTTCACATATTTTAATAGTTTCTAAAAATCTAANATCTAAACATTTGAAAGTAATTATTATCAATAATCAGTTTATCGGCTCAACTAAAATTTGTCAAAAAATAGTATTTAATTTGTTCTTGACACAACACAGCACAAAACATCAGGCTCAAAAGCTAGTGCTGTAATCCGCCACAATAACATAAGAAAAGCGAGCACGAGTCCAAGCGAGTTTGCCACCACCACCACGAGTTCGGCGAGTTTTGACTCCTCTTTCAATGGCGTGATTTTCATTTCTTCTTCCGTTTTCCGCTATATAAACTCTTTAGTTTTGCTTCAAATTCATAAAATTTGATTACTGCGTAAGCTCATAGTTACGAAATCTGCGAGTTTGAATCTCCATTACATTGTATCAGATTCAAAAAGTTGACTTTTTTTCCCCTTGGTTTTAGCTTCATTCACATATTTACTTCAATTCTTACATCTTCCAGTCAGCAAATGCTACAGAATTGAGGTTCTGCCAAGATTCTTCACTTGGGAGTACTAAAAGTTTCGAAATTTTCTTGATTTAGACATAAAATTCTATGCTTTTGATCATTAAATCCATGATGTTATAAACTGTATGAATAAAGTCTGTTGATGTCGATTCTATGTGGTTGTTGCCCTATTCTAGAATGTGTATACTGTCTAGGCTGTGCTCGTTGGGCTTATAAACGCTGTCTTTACACTGCTGGTCACGACAGTGAAGATTGGGGACTTGCAACAACTGATGAATTTGAACCGGTTCCTCGGTTTTGTCGTTACATCTTAGCAGTTTACGAGGATGATATCAGAAACCCTTTGTGGGAGCCTCCAGAAGGATATGGGATCAATCCTGACTGGTTACTTCTAAAGAAGACTTATGAAGACACACAGGGTCGTGCTCCATCATATATACTGTATCTAGATCATGTATATAAAGATGTAGTTGTTGCGATCCGGGGATTGAATTTGGCGAAAGAGAGTGATTATGCTATGCTTTTGGATAACAAGCTTGGGGAAAGGAAATTCGATGGAGGGTATGTGCATAATGGACTATTGAAATCTGCAGGTTGGGTGTTGGATGAGGAATGTAAAGTTTTGAGAGAATTGGTAGTGAGCTATCCGAGTTATACACTGACTTTTGCTGGACATTCACTTGGGTCTGGTGTAGCTACAATGTTGGCTTTGTTGGTGGTTAGACATCCAGATAGATTGGGGAATATTGATCGAAAGAGAGTTAGATGTTTTGCTATTGCGCCTGCGAGGTGTATGTCATTGAACTTGGCTGTTAGATATGCAGATGTGATCAACTCTGTTGTGCTTCAGGTAAGTACCAAGACATATATTGGGGCTATTAAATCAAGTTGCATCTAATGTGGTTTTGGTTGTTTTAGGATGATTTCTTGCCCAGGACAGCTACGCCTTTAGAAGATATATTCAAGTCTCTTTTCTGGTAAAGCCTGTCTCATTATGTTTTACTTTCAAAGAGTTTGTGTTTAGCGTTTTGGGTATTGTTTTTGGCGTGTGAACAGTTTGCCATGTCTCCTATGCATAAGGTGCATGAAGGATACATGTGTTCCAGAACACAAAATGCTCAAAGATCCTAGGCGGCTTTATGCTCCTGGTCGCATGTATCACATTGTCGAAAGAAAGCCTTGCAGGTACCTTAAATTAAATTGGTTATAAAGCAACCCAAAATCTCAATAAGTTGAGCTTAGTTAGTTTGCAATTTCAAAAGTCTTTATTTGTGATCATGTAATGGTATATGATGTTTGTGCATTTGACCTTTTTTGTCTAGATTAGGAAGATTTCCTCCGGTTGTGAAGACAGCAGTGCCTGTAGATGGAAGATTCGAACACATTGTTCTTTCTTGTAATGCAACTTCAGACCACGCCATCATCTGGATCGAACGAGAAGCTCAAAGAGCTCTCAACGTAAGTGTCTTGACAAACCTCGTTCTATGAGAAGTCCCCCTTACTGGTTACTTTGCTTATTCGCATCTGCAAAATTTCTTCAGCTAATGGTGGAGAAGGAGAAGAAAATGGAGATTCCAGAGAAGCAAAAGATGGAGAGGCAAGAATCATTAGCAAGAGAACACAACTTGGAGCACAGAGCAGCGCTAAGACGAGCAGTAACGCTGGATGTCCCTCATGCAGACTCAATGTCTTCTGAGTATGGGACATTTGACAAAGCTGAAGAAGATGAAACAGAAGAAGAAGAAGAAGAAACTGAACCGATTGCGTCGATGGTGGGCGAATCTTCATCATCTTCCTCTATTCAGCCATCATATAAGAAAAGAGGTAACCGTGAAGATAGTTGGGACGAGCTTATCGAACGTCTCTTTGAGCGAGACAAATCAGGTAACTTGATATCTGCGAAATCAGATATGCGTAAATGATTCATCAAGTGCTATGTATGTATGTGAATATTATGTAACTACATTGATCTGACTCTTGAGTATAATACAGAAGATTTGATCATTGGTCATATCGTAACAATGCTCTGTTGCTTATACATAAAGAACCACTAGTAACACTCACAGAAGCAGCGTTGGGCAAACTCCACCATGGCCAACACCAAAGGTACCTAAGCTTTCTACGTTTGAGTTCTGTAGACTCTGCTTCTTCTAACTGACAGTAGAGATGTTCGATGCGGCTGAGAAGCTCAGCTATTCTTCTCTCTGACAATCTCAGTGATTTCTCTGCAGCTTCTTCTGCTACCATTGCGGTTTTAGCCAATTCTTCTTTGAGTTTCAGTTTCCCTTCTGATATCGCCAATGCTGATCTCATCTTCTCAATCTCTGACTTTAAAACCGTGATCTGAATTGTAGCAATGGCTTTTTATTAGTATTGGCTTTTGACTAGATTCAGGTTTTAGTGGATGAAACTTACAAGTTCATTTCGTTCTTCAACTTCGCGTTGTCCAGCTTCAACTTCTAGCTCACAAGCTTCTCTCCATCTGCTTACTTCTGATTCAGCTTCTCTTATTACCTTTGCTAGCTCTTCTACCTTTCGAGTTAGATATCTCTCTCCGTTTTGCAACTTGTCTATATACATTGTGTTCTCTGTTATCTTCTGAGCTTGTTCCTCTGTAAGTTTCTTTAACCGAGCTTCTTCTAACCTGTCAAATCAAGAAAGTTGCAGATCAAGATGTTTCTAGTGCATTTCATCAAACATCAAAGCTTACCTTGATTCATCTAAAGATATCTTTAGATGAGAGATCTCTTGCCTTAGATTCCTCATTGTTTTGTCTACTGCTATAACCACACTATTCTCTTGTAGATTTCCCATTTCTGTACTTTCTTCATGTACAGGTTCTCTAAACCCGAGCCCGAGCCCGAGCCCTAAACTCTGAAACCCTCGTTCTGCTATTTTCATAAATGCCGATCTCTTCTGGTCAGTAATTTCATTCAATTGCTTCTCTGCAGTTTGTTTCTCAGATAAAGCAGCCTTTAACAAGACATTGATGTCTTTGTTCTCCTCCTCCAAGAACTCAACATTTCTACTTAGTTCAATCTTCTTCTTCTGTATTGAATCTATGAATGTCACTACTTTTGTTTCAACTTCCTTTGTTAACTCCAAAATTGAGTTGGATATATATTCTGTTGGAACATTTTCTTCGTTTAAACATATGATTGATTTAGACAAGCGGTCCTCCACTGATTTTAAGGTTTCCGCAATTTTCGAGAGTAGTTTGGATTTCTCATTCGTCTCTGCTTCTAACTCACGGAGTCTTTCACTCTCCATTTCATCTCTAATCATTGCTGTCTCCGAGAGTATAGCTTCGAGCTCCCGAACTCGTCGCCTAAGCTCATCTCTCTCGTGGGACAACTCGTGGTTCACTCTGATCAAATCTGTGAGATCCATGGATGAAGATGGTAGTTGGTGAAATTGTCCATTGATGATTGATGAAAGAGGACGCAAAGAATGTCTGATTTGCCAAATACCTAACAGTCAAATGATAATGGAGAGTTAAGCATCTTTATATATTTTGGCGGGCAAAGAGCAAGTCGTTCTATGTGTAACTGTTAGGTGTAGGACAGATCGGATATCTAGGTATTTTAAGATATTCGGAATATTTTAGGATATATTTTTTACAATTTTCTCACTTCGGAGATCGAACCTAAGATGCTAGAAACTTGAGTGGGATCACCACAAGACTAAAATGAGTTCGGGGAATACTTTAGAATATTAGGATTCGGATTCGAGATCTCTAAATATATGCGATTCGAATTTTTTTTTATAAAAAAATCAAGTTATCCGCGACTCAATTTTTTTAATTTATAAAATTAGAATTTTTTTTAATTTATAAAATTAGAAATTTTTTTTTTATAAGTTTATATAATTATACAATACTTTTAAACTATTTATATCTATATTATTAAGGCATAATTACTTACTTGACCTACATACTTCAATTAATTGCTATTGTAACCCCACATTATTTCAATTTACTAGAGATAACCCAATTTTCGTTTAACCTGATTCCACTCATCGGTCATGAACAAACATAAAAGTTGGGAAAATAAATTAATTCAATGAGAGAGAAAAAAGTTGTCCAGTATTTACGATAATGCCACCGTGTTTTCTGGAGGGAAAAAAAATCTGCGACATTTTCTAATGCAGATTTGTTTTCGCAGATTTTTTTTTGCAGATTAATTTTTGCCTGTCGTTTTTTTGGGTCGCAAATTTTTCTCGCAGATTTGTTTGACTATTTGGCGGCAGATTTTCTCGAGGCGTACACGTCACCGTAGATTTTTGTTTCGCTTGCGGAGTTTCTGTCGCTGATTTTGTAATAACACTGCCAATTTATTGATTTTGCGGATTTTTTTCGCAGAGTTATGTTGACATTGCAGATATCATTGTGACTGCAGTTATATTTGTAACTGTAGATTTTTTTTAAACAGTAGATTTTTTTGTTGTCGCCGCAGAGTTATGAGTTTTCGAAATTGTCAGATTAACCCCTTTCGTTCTTAACTGCAGTTTTTTTAAAAAAAACCTGCAATGGCCGCAGTTTTGATTCACACGTTGCCGCATATGTTTTTCCTTACTGATCTCACCCTCACGTTACCGCAGATCTGTTTGCCGCAGATTTTTCCAAATCATTAGACCGCCATTTTTTCAAATCTCTGGTGTTTGTATTGTCGATTTTAACTCATGCGACGTCGTTTATCACGGCCCATACGATACAGCCCATGGGACAATATTTGGCGATAAGTTAATTTGAGTTAGTGGCCCAATCAACCGACGTCGGTTTTCTAATTTGTGTTTGCATCCCAAATTTGTCTACGTGGCAAAATAACACGATGTCGTTTTCGACTGTATTGTAGAGATTTATGGATTCTCGCAGATTTATGGAAAATTCTGTTCGAATTCCCATAAAACCCTAATTAACCCTAATTAATCAAGGCCATAATTAAACAATTGCAACCGTTCATTTACAACCTTTTTGTTTCTATATATACTATCTAACTTCGGAAAAAATTGTTATCAGTGTCTTAGGTTGGACAAACAAAACAATGAACAAGGAGAAACAAGTCATGGTCGACAACAAGCGGTCTAGGAAAAGAAAGGTTGTTCTATGATTCAAAAACTGTTTATGATTACATTCCAGTACATAGCACTAATCTTTTGTTTGGTTTTTTGTAGTTATCGATGAACGAGGATGATGAGTACGTGGAAGTGTTGAAAATCCATAACGCGCACCAAATCGAGAAACTCCACAAACATTACAAGGGATGATGGATAAAATGGAGAAGCGAATGAAGGCGATGGATGAGGCTTATCGAGCTCTGGTGAAATACGAACACAAAAACGCTAAAGTGTGTGTTCAAATGAAGAAGATCTCGGCAGGGGATTATGACATCGAGTCAGAATTGAATAGGCTGTGTGCAAGGGAGGAGAAGTTGTACGAAGAGTGGCGCATATGGGAATCCCGGATCTGGGATTTGAACAGGACGGGTCTGGAGGACCGTCAAGGGGATAAAAGTCCCTGTTAATTTCGATGTTGTTTTATCTTTTTTTGATGACAATATGTTTTTGTTTTGTTATTGAACCCGGTTTAATATGTAATTATTTTAAACTTTCTCCCAATTATTCTTGGTTCTTATTCTTAAGCGGTTAACGTTGATATCGTTGCTGATTTCTTTGAAAACGTTGCAGATTTATTTAAGCATTATAGATTTGTTTTTGTTGCCGATATGTATTAAGTGTTGCAGATTTGTTTCCACCATTGCCGAGTTTTTTTCAACATTGCAAATTTATTTAACAGTCGATACAACTCGGTCTATCAATTCACGAGATAGACCGCTACAAAACCTACAATCACATCAACCATAACAATACTCATAATATTCATCTTCATCTTCAAATCTGCCATGTCTCCTTTAGTCTTAAGCACCTCGTCTTGTAAAGATGCTATTTGTTCTATCTTGTTCACCTCTTCTACGAGAGCGCAGTCAGTCTGTTCCTGGACATTTTTCATTTCTTCAATGACTGCCATGTCCCACCACTTCCAGACGTGGCAGCCTCCATCCTAGGACATTAATAATCAAAACGAGTATGTTGAAGTGCTGAATAACAATCAATACGAGTATGATTAAGGCCTGATAAAAGAGTGTCGACACTTACATTTCGATTTGGAAAAGTGTAAAATAACCTGCCCTGATTTGGTAAACAAGTGGCGCTTTGGAGGATGACATCCTCACCACAGTAGCAGACCATCGGCGCCCCATATTCGGAAGGGGTCCGTACTATCGATTGTACGGACCAGACGCCCCATATTTGGTGTAGTTGGGCTATTCACCTCTTCCTGATCTGAGTTTCCATTGAAACCAGGCGCTACATGTTCATCACTCAGGCTGTAGCTAAATGTTCCCATGTCGGAAATCGATACAGAAATTATCGAAAATGACTCCTATGAGTTACAGGGAAAAACCCTAATAGTGCGATACCCAAAATGGAAGACAAACCCTAATTGATGCTTTATCTAAATCGACTCTTTACAACATGAGACGAGGAAGACGTCATCGTTTGAACAAGTTACTTAAAAGTTTAAATGTGTTGCAGATTTATCGGTATTGTTGTTTTGTTAACAAAACTGCAATACCAAATAAAATCTGCAACGAGTTAATGGAATTTTAATTGTGTTGCAGGGTTAATTTGTATTGTAGTATTGTTAACAAAACTGCATTACAAAATAAAATATGCAACGAGTTAATGGAATTGTAATTGTGTTGCAGACTTGATTTGTATTGCATTATTGTTAACAAACTGCATTACAAAATAAAATCTGCAACACATTTAAACAAATCGCACAATATACAACATCTAACCAAAAAAACCCTTCGAGTTCATAAACGTAAATGACCATAATTAAAGTCACAGAACACGAAGCGACATCAACAATCGCACCCGTTCGTTGACAACGTTTGAGTTTCTTTCTATATATATTGTCTCAGATAAGTCTGTACACAACTTTCTCTTCTATTGATAAAAGGTTGGATAGAATAATGGACAAGGAAAAAAAAATCATGGTGGAGAACGACGATGGCCACAAGCGTCCAAGGAAAAGACAGGTTGTTCTCTGCTTCATATATTTCTGGGTTAATTTATGAGTACAATCCAGTAAAGTAACCTTTTTGGTTTGTTGTGGGCAACAATGGAAGACATTGGGCAACACAACGAAGTTACTGATCATGTGTGGGAGGAGACGAAGGAAATCCATCACGGTCACGAATTGCTTAAGCTAAACAAGAATTACAAGGCCATAATGACTATGCTGTAGGAGCATATCAAGGCGAAGGAGAAAGCTTTGGATGCAAGGGTGAAGTATGAAAGGAAAAATGCCAAACTCTGTTTTTTACAGAAGCAGATCTCAGATGTGGGTTTTGACATGTAGGCAGAATGAAACAGGTTGATGACAAGGGAGGAGCATGCGTATGAAGAATGGGCGCATATTAAAATCCCGCATGTGGGATTTGATAAAATGGGGTGTAATCTGAAGGGGTTCGGATCACCTTTCTTCATGTTGTTTTTTTTTTTGTTATTTTACTTTTTGAACCTGGTTTGAATTTAAATTAAATTTTAAGTTTTTTTGAGAATTACTCATGGTTTATTTAGAAATTCAGATTGTTTTTAACATTGCAAAATTTTGCATTGTAAATATGCAATGCAAAAATAACTTGGCAGCGAGTAACAATTTGCATTGCAAGTTTTTAAAAATGGATGTCTTCAAAAATAACTCGGCAACGAGGTACGTTTTGCGTAATGATTGTTTACATATGCAATGGACGACTAAATTAGCAATAAAAAGTGCTATGCATAACCAAAACGTAATCATGGAATGTAGTGATGTTAAAATGGGCGGGCCCGTCCCGTTTAGACCTGTACCCATTTAGATCCATACCCGTTTAGACCCATTTAAGTTACGGGGTCTAATCGGGGTGTCCATTTAAACCCCGCTGAAACCCTTAAACCTATTTAGACCCACTTAATTATATTGGACATATTATAAGATTTTAATTTCATTATTATTTTATTAGAATTAATATGCTATTATAGTTTTCTACTAATATATGTATATTGTAAATCACATTTTACATAATTTTTAATTCAAAATTATAAATTTCAAATTTTCTTTTTCTTATTTAAAATTTTATTTTTTAATTTATAACTTTACATTTAATTTTTAAATTTTAAATTTTATTTTTTTTAGTTTTTTTTAATTTTGTATTTTAAATTTTTAAATTTTTTAATTTTTTAATTTTCAACTTTTTATTTTTTAGTTTTTAATTTTTAGTTTTTAAGTTTTTAATTTTAGTTTTTAGTTTTAATTTAAATTTTTATTTTATTTTAAAATATGTTTTTATTTAATTTTTGAGGTTATAGTTATTTTTTGTGTTAAATGGGTCTAAATGGGTACCCGTTTAAAAATGATAAGAACCCGTTTAATAATTGGGTTTTAAATGGGTATCCATTTAAAACCCATTAAATTTATCCCTCTTAAATGAGTCTAAACGGGCTTTTATTTTTCTAAAGGTCCATTTAGATCCGCGAAAATAAAACCAATTTTAACATCACTAATGGAAGGTAACCTTCAACATAAAAGCAAATAAGTCTGGATTTGAAAAGAAACAAGGAAAAACATTAAACAAAGACAAAAAGTACAATGCACAACTTAGGGAATAAGAACTGCCAGTGCCACCGATCATCTCCATGAACACGTTAATTGTTGCTTCATCCCCGGAGCCTAACTGAAAAAAACAAAATTGTGTTTCAGTTAATAAATCGGCTATTGGTCTACAAATAAATATGCAACACAATCATTAATCTGCAAACCTGTAAATTACTCTGCAATAAATTATAAATAAAGCTGCATAGCAGAACAATATAGAATTAATCACCAATATGAAAAAAATCTGCAGTACAGAAATACCGAGTTTGGTGTTTGGTTTAGTCCCACGCGGTGACCTTCATAGATAAAATGAATCGTGCGATATTCAAGGCATTTTCTGTCGCAATACCGAAACATTATTTTCTTCAGGCATGTATGAACATGCACTAATTAATTGCGTTCCACTCCTTCCTGGTCGAGGAGTGTGACCTTGACTTTCCTCTCGTTATTCCACCACGGTCTTGCTGCAAGCATGGTTGTAGATCTTTTTTTGAGAGGTTATGAGGGTTTGGATGCCGAACTTAGTTTGTACATAAAAGACAATTTATATCCATAAATTTAGTTTTCGAAATTAAATTAACATTAGAACTAGTCAAAATTTAATGATTTCGGCAGATACTACCTTAAGAATGCGAAAAGTACTATTTCGTCAAACACCTAATCTGACAAAAGTAGAACCCGAACTTACTTTGACAAGAAAACACCTTTTACCATTGCAGAATTGTATTCATCGGTGCAGATTTAAGTTCATCGTTGCAGATTTATTTTCAAACTTGCAGATTTATTTTCAAGCAGAGCCTATTTTTTGTCAACAGTTTCGAACGTTGTAGATTTTTAAAACATTGCAGTTTTTGGAAAAATCTGCAGGCTCGTTATCAAGGTCAACGAGACAACATCGTTCTTGCTATTTTCACACTCCCCTAGGTAGGTCTAAATTGGCTGTACATCGCCTTCATTGCGATATTCAATTGCCTCAACCACCATCGACATATTCAGTTACCTCAACCATTATCGATCTTCAATCTCAATTAATTCAACTTCTCAATTTTGAATCGTTTATTGAATTGACGAAATGAGGCATGTTCAATTAATTCTTGTTTGTGGGAAATGGACACTTGGTAATGGGAGGAAGTTCTTTCTCGTCGACAACGATCGAGGTTCTAGGTCGATGTTGGCAGAAGAGAAGATGACTTTTGAGGAATTGATGGAAATGATACTTGAAGATTACGAATCTGAGAGAAGCCTGTGCGAGGTCAATTTGAGCTACATGTTACCTAAGAAGGTTTTGAATTGCTTACCTTCAGATCAACCTCCTGTTTATGTAACGAATACGAGACATTTGAGAACATTCCTATGTCAGTAGAACAATGTCCCCTTTCGGCTTTGTGTTGAGATCAAACGAAAGGATTCACCTACCTCAAAGGGTGGACCTACAGAGCTCCCGCAAATGAGAAGTCTTGCAAGGCAAGAAACACATATAAGACATCCTACGATGGAGGAAGTTGTTGAAGAAGATTAAGAAGAAGACAATGCAGAGGAAGAGGATGAGAACATATTTGATTGTTGCGATGATTCTGACGGAATAGACTCTGGTGATGAGAATTTCGCAAAGTATGGAGTTGATGCTGAGGACGTTGAGGAGATAGAGAAAATGAATAAGATTTTTGAGTCAACCGTTTACATTAGTGATGGTAATCGGCACAACCACTTATGAAGTTTCCATATTGATTCTTTCAAAATACGAGTTGGTAATAATTTTGAGACAAGAGACCAATTGGAGGAGAGGTTGAAAATGATGATTGTGATCGAGAGGTTCAATTACAATGTTTACAAATCTACACCGTGTTTGTTAGTAGTCAAATGTTAGGTAAGCGGTTGTTCATGGAAGCTCCGAGCAACGCCAATTGACGATTGGCCCAGATTTCATGTGCGTACTTACAATTCAGAACATACATGTTCGGTGACAGTGAGAGCGTCAAGAACAAGACAAACAAGTGCCGAGATACTAGGAATTATGTACAAGGTGTTTGTTAGTGGTGTCGGGCCCAGTGTGTTGCCTACACATGATGCGGAAGCTATGAATAAGCGATTTAACATTAAGGCAAATCAAATTTCAGATTAATATTAGTACTGCTGATTTTCGTTTACACTTAAGATTATTTCAACTACGTTGCAGATTTATTCCCATTCTATATTTATTTTTCATGTTCTAGGTTGACTACTGGAAGGATTATAGAACACTAAGGCATGCGAGGGATTTGGTAAGTGGCACTCCTGAGGAAAGTTAAGCAGATTTACCTGCGTATTTGTACATGATTAAAAGAGCCAACCCGGGGACACACGCCATGTATTCCGTAGATGGGGATGACAGGTTCAAGAATCTGTTCCTCTTATTTGGTGCAAGTATCAATGGATTTCATTATATTCGGAAAGTAGTCGTTGTGGATTGCAAGAAAAGTATAAGGGAACACTGCTAACTGCAACAGCACAAGACGGAAATTTCCAAATCTTTTCCTTGGCATTTGGAATCGTTGATACTGAAAATGATGAATCGTGGGAATGGTTATTTTGGCAATTAAGTAGCGTTATTCCAGATAACGAAAGCCTTGCAATAATATCTGACCGTCACAGATCCATCGGAAGAGCAATTAGCCTAGTTTACCCAAAATCAAGTCGTGGTATATGCACCTACCATTTGCAAAAAAAACATAATACTTCACTATAGGGGAAACGAAGCATTCCATTTGGTTAAACAGGCTGCATATTCCTTTAGACTCGTGGAATTTCAAACCGCCTACGCCAGGATTCAAGAGCTGAACCCTGAACTTCACGAGTACCTTGAGAAAGCGAATGTGAAATTATGGACGCGTGTGCATTTCCCAGGGGACAGATATAACCTGTAAACAACCAACATGTCTGAAACAATAAACAAAGTACTCTCGCCGGCAAGGAATTTAACCATCGTGCGGCTTCTAGAAATTATACGAGCGATGATGGCGAGATGGTTTGCGGTCAGGAGGGCAGATGTAATGAAAATGAAAACATAATTAACCCGTGGAGCTGAGAAATTTCTAGAGGTTGCCAGACCAAAATTTATAATTTCATTTACGGTTCAGAGTACTTTAAGTAGCATGTATATGTTTGCAGCGTCGTGTGGAATACGCAAAAATTCTATCAGTTCAGGAAATTGATGCATATCAAGTTCAAGTAACAGATCCTACATCAATTCATATTGTCAACTTAACAGATAAGAAGTGTTCATGTCGTAGATTTGACTTGGAGCGAATACCATGCGAACATGCGATTGCAGCTGCAGAGAGTCGACATGTATCTCGTATTTCTTGTTGTGACCCATACTACTCGAAGGACTACCTAGTAAATTCTTACGCATCACCCATTATGCCTAGAGATTTTGGAGAACTAATACCAGCAGATGTTTTGAAAACTATAAGCCTTCACCTGTACGGCCACAACCGGGTAGGCCGAAGAAGAAAAGAATGAAGTCCGCATTGGAGAAGGCTTCAAGGAATAAAAAAGACCGCAAAGAAAATGCCTGCAGATTTTGTCATAAGATGAGGCATAATCGAAAAACATGCAACATGCGTTAGTGCATTCTTCATGCGTTAGTGCATCTGTTTAATAAAGTTAAACAATAAATTCTGTGTTTGTATGGAAAAACAATGTTTTTAAACAATAATTCCTGGGTTTGTATGAAAAACAATCTTGTTAAACAATAATTTCAGGGTTTGTATGAAAAACAATGTTGTTTATCAGTTTATACATAATTAATTTGTAATACAGATAATTAAGTCTGGAATACATGAAATATATCCACAATAGACATAATAAATCTGCAATACAACTAATTAAATCTGCAATACACATAATAAATCCGCAATACACATAATAAAACTGCAATATGATGACTCTGAACTTTCATGGATTTTACATATCAATTAGCATCAATTCTGAGGTTTAGAAGTGTGCATACATCACATTTATAGTTTATTTTAGTAAGTTTATGATTTTTAGGACTTTTGCATTAGAATTTGCATATGCACGCATTTTGGAGATTTTTGAGGATTTTCAGGAGTTTTCGGGAAGGATTTGTGAGATTTCAGAAAAGCAGCACTTAACATTGAATGGAGCAGCACTTAGCATGGAATGGACTGGATCTACCTCATGACCAAAACTGGATCGATCTCAGCCTCTTCTCAAATCGATCCCATTGCCTATTCTAGATGGATCTGAGATCGATCCCACGGCTCTACCTAGATCGATTTGAGATTGATCTCACCTTACCATCTGGATCGATCCCACCAGCTCCAGATCGATCCCAATAACACTCCAGGTCGATCCCATCTTAGCCTAGATCGATCTCTCTCTCTCTCTCTCATTCAAGGAAATTTGTGAAGTCTCAGACGAAGTTAAGGAAGTGCATGGAAATGAAGCAAGACTAAGAAGGAAGCAAGGCATGATCGATACCACCTTTGTTTGGATCGATCTCAGGCACTCAATGCCTGGATCGATCCCAATCTCAGACGTACCTTAGACGCATCTCAGTTGGATCGATCTCATGCAAGCCTCCCTTGCTCAGATCGATCATGCACTTACCAACTCGAAGTCAAACACGCTCCGACCCTACCAACTCAAATCCGGATAGCACCTGAACCAAGGCCCAATATCTAAGACAATGATTAGCATTTTGTCTTTAATGCGAACTAGGGTTTTTCTCTGAACACTATAAAAGCCTTAATTCGCCTCCATTCGCAACAAGCTTAGTTTTTCTTTACTCTTTAGGTTTTAGTCTTAGGTTTTATTTTCTTTTGATGTTCTTCATGTTCTTGGTGTAAAAACCAGATTTCTTTCAAGTTTTTAGTTAATCTACTGTTTTTCCTTTGATTTCTTGCTTAGATTTAGGTTGTTGTTTAGTTTGTGCATCTTTATTTTCGTTTTAAGCTTTAATCTTCTGTAATGTTTTATTGCTGTTCTTCATTCATGGGTTTGTGTTCTTGTTGTTCTTCCTAGATCTGCATGTTTAGCTTTAAGTTTATGCTTTCTGTTTCCTCTGCTTCTACTCCCATGAGTAGTGAGTAGTTCACTAATTTCCTGAGGATGTGGATAGACTATGGATGATGTTCTGGGTTTACTTTAGTACCTAAGTTGTTTGTTCTTAAATCCCTTATGTTTCACCTGTTCGTAATGCTGATTGTATTTCTACCCGGAAGGGACTGAAAACTTGTCGTTAGTCCCTTCAACACCGGAAAGTGAGTCATTGAAGGTGTCCAGACCTAGGTGATTTCAGAGATTCGTTTTCCCCTTCTAAAGCATTAGATGTTTGGGAAGTTTATTGACTATAGTAGTTGTTGTTCATGCATGATAGGTAGTCACCGTCTATGACGGCAGTTGAGTCTGTGACTGCTTTGCTTGAGATTGATTGCCAAGGAATTGGAATTGGTTGCTTATGTTGCTACTGTCTAGGGGTTAGCTCATTGTATGAGGTATGTTAGGTACTTAGGTAGCCTAGGATGATTCTTTAGTCAATTACCCTTTGTCCTCAGGAATTGCTTTACATTGCTTGCACCTTTCACCTTCTTTGCCTTTACTCTGTTTTTACATTTGAACTTTTTATGCTTCTTTATATGTTTATGCATTTTATGTTCATTTCACTTAGGACCTTTTAGCAAACCAACCCCTTTTAATACTTAGCTTGACTTTAAAGCATCCATTTCATCCAGATTGTTTAGTACATTCGCATTATGGATTGACAACTCATTTATACTACAACGATGGGTAATTGATACCCAATAGGAACGAAAAATCCTACTATCACAATACACATAATAAATCTGCAGTCTAATAAATATATTTGCAGTACACATAGTAAATCTGCAATACAAATTATAAATATGCAATTTCAATACATATAAAAAAGTTTTAAATGTTGTTTTTGAAGTTTTCATGCGGTAAGTTAAAATTGACATCTGTTTTGATAGGACATTTATCATCCATCCGTAAACATTAATACCCTCACCTTTCCATTCATAAATGTATGTCAAACCATTATTTAAGGATTGAAAACCTAACATTTCATCTCGAACCTAACTCTCAAACAATTTTTCACTATCTCTCATATTTCTTCTAGGTATCATGGATAAGGGCAAAGCCGTGGAGGAGGACAATGTTCGGCATCGGCATGCTATGAAAATCGAGGGCCTTCACAAGCATTACAAATCGGTGATGGTGATGTTGAACAAACAAGTGCAAGCAAGAGAAGAGGCAATGGAAGCGAGGGTCCAGTACGAGCGAAAGTAGGCAAAAATTCGTATTTTGCAGAAGCAAATATCAGCCCTCAACTTTGACATGGAGGCCGAGTTTAATAGGCTTACTGCAAGGGCGTAATTCTTTTAAAAAATGGGATGAGATTGTTATACCTGAAGTTAGTTTGGAGAAGATGTGTGGTAGTTTCAGAGGTTTTGGTGGACCGTCGGGGAATGAAGAAGGTTACCAAGTGCTAGATTGTTAAGTTCTTAAATAATGTTTGTAAAAAACTATGCTTAAACTGTTATGTTTGTAAACCGTTATTAACTTCCTTGTTTTCATGTGTTCATATATCGCCGGAAACTGCAACAAATTAATCTGCAACGCAAAACCAAAAAAAAAAATCTGCAACACAAAATGAAAATTGCATCAGAAAACTGCAAAAAAAAAAGAAAACTGCAACACAAACACGAAATCTGCAGCACAACATAAATCTGCAACAGAAACAAATCCCCAGCACCAAATAAAGATTTAAACACATTTAAATAGATAGAAGGCACTGAAACGTTAAATGTCATACCCAAATACAAGTTTCAATTTACATTACACTGAAACGATTGCATATTAAATCCATTGATTCAATATGAATAATCCATTAAATGAGGAATTTTAACCTCAGCCCGCCGTGGTAAGGGATTAGTTGATGCAACTTTTGACCCCCGAGGTATTTCAGCGAATAACTCAGCACCATATCTTTCCCGGATAGCCTGAATATTCTGGTCGCATAAACCTTCAAACGACATCCCCAGGGCAAGACACTCGATGTACTTAAGAGAGAAAACACCACAATCTCCTGGTCTTATGTTCACTAGTGTATTTTTCTGAATTCTAGCCACCGAAAAATGAGCTCCTGAATAGGTTGAACCTCCAGGGGCCATGATCTTCAAACTAGTCAGGAGCATTTTCCGGACAGGGTTGCAGCACTCTATAATATCTTCATTTGTTGAATGTTTTGGGATAGAGTCATAAACATATATCCTTCCCTTTAAGAAGTTAACATCAATGGCTATCCAATGATTACCATGAATATTGAGACAACCATATAGGTTTTCAATGTGAACATGCCAATACTTATTAGTTTGTGAATCACGAGGACTCATACCCATGTATTGGTCTGAGTGCTCCTTCCTAAATAAGAAATCCTTTGGCTTTTTTCTGTAGTCTTGGTAGTCGTTCAACCAAACATTCATGTCCCATGGATCCCAAAACGCAACTCTCTCTCTGAAAGGCGAGTTTGGCCGCATGGATCTCAACCTGAACATAGTCAACACTTCTTCTATGTGTTACAACAAGAGAAGTCCACATAAGTAAATAAATAAGCAGCCTTCAATATGGTCCAATCCAACAGATAAACCTGCAATATTAAACAGGTAGATACTAAAAACTGCAAGCACTTACAGAATCTCTTAGCCACCCATACTCAAATGTATCCCATTCGATTCTATGCACAATCATTTCTTTAAATAATTGAACATCACAATTTGAGGATCCTACCGGTTGTCTCCTGTAATCAGGATAAGAATAGGTAAAAAAAAATCTGCAATACAAAACAAATCTGCAATACAAAACAAGTCTGCAACACAAAACAAANACCCATACTCAAATGTATCCCATTCGATTCTATGCACAATCATTTCTTTAAATAATTGAACATCACAATTTGAGGATCCTACCGGTTGTCTCCTGTAATCAGGATAAGAATAGGTAAAAAAAAATCTGCAATACAAAACAAATCTGCAATACAAAACAAGTCTGCAACACAAAACAAATCTGCAATATAAAACAAATCTACAACATAAAACAATTCATTAGGGTGAAGGTTGCGTGAAACATACTCGTTAGCCTCAATGAACTCCTTCAACGCCTAAAACTTCTCCACCGGCACCATTTCCATTGGATCATAGGCATTTTCTGAACATACAACACCTACTATGATGCGTTTCACGGTAGAGTTGCCTACAAAAGGTGATGCATGAGTAGCTGCCAATGAAGGGATTATTTTTCCCAGTCCCTTTCCTAGTAATGCATCTGGATCAACAGCATTTGCAGCCTTCTTCAACATATCCAGTGATTTCCCAATAATATCCATTTTCCTTTTCGTCTTGGGATTAATCTCCATAACATCTTCATCTTTAACAAAATCAGAGTCAAGTGTGTTTTTTCCCAAATTTAGGAGGATTATTTTTCCTCTTTTGCTTCCCGTACACCTTTTCCTTTGTTACCTTCCTTTCCTCCTCTTTCTTCTTCCTTGTTTCAACAGCAGGTGTTTTCTGCGTAGGCACTGCATCTGTCCCTTTCACAGCAGTCCGTTTCTCAACTGTCCATTTCTCAGCTGTTCCTTTCTCAGTTGTCTTTCTCTCCATTTCAAACTTCCCAGAACAAAAATTATCCTCACATGTCTCTGGATACTGCATCCAAGACTGCTCAGAAAAATCTCCTGTTAATAACAATAAATAAACGTATGAGATATATTTTTAACAGGCATATCACACTCACNTACTCATATGCGTCTCAGCATCCACATCAAAGTCTACTCTTTGAGTATACCTTCCTTTTCCCTCATTCAAGATCCGCACATCACACTGTAGTGCGTTAGTCTTGCCTTCCAAAAACTGATTGTTCATAGTTGCTTCCATCTTTGCAACAGATGTGGCCAGCGACTGCACCAACTCCAGCATTGTCTTGTCACCACTAACCTTGGAAGGACCTTGTTCACCTTCTTCTCTAACGCCTTTGTCACCTTCTACTATACCTTTCTCTGCTTTTTGTTTTGTTTTGTTGACCTCCCTAAATTTCCTCTTTTTCCTCCCTTCTCGGCCAACATAATTTGAGATTGATTAATCTCAACATGCCATTGGTTTGGGACCAAGCCATCATTCATGATATCTTCAATCAACTTGTCAAGCATAGGATCCTTTTGAAGATGATTGTCAGGCCAAATAGGATACAATTTCCCCACGGAGACTAGGATCATATGTCTGACCCAAACCTACCAAATACAAAATTAAATAAATCTGCAAATTAAATAAACTACAATATTAAATAAAATTGCAATATTAAATAAAACTGTAAATTAAATAAAACTACAATATTAAATAAAACTGCAATATAAAGAAATTCTTCTTGGAAATACCTCTTTATAATTCTGTATCTCGTCAGCAGTGAAGTCAGCAAACTTAAACTGTTTACGAGACCCCTGCCAATGTAGAAGAGAGGGCCCTTCACTGACATCTCTTCTATTCCCCACCAAAACCCCTAAACCAGGAACAGACTCAAACACCCATATGTAAAATGCATGAATGAAACCTTGAACGGTTTGAGAAGAGCTCTCAAAGTCGATAGTCTTTATGGAATCAACCAAATGGGTGAAAGCTTCTGTACCCCAGGGATACTTGTCAAAATTTTCATGATCAACGACTCTCTTGGCAAGCGTAAATGGAACCCGAGAACCTGCATGAATGCCACAAATGAAAAGATGTATGCATCATAACCTACACAACATCATCCTTTCCCGAAGATCCCATTTGCCAGGTTTAACACGAGATAGTATGCTATCTAACTCGTCAAGGGATGGAGCTTCCCCATCTGCTTTCCCCATTTTTTCCCAACACGCATGATGATCACTTTCACATACGTCTGCTGGGTCACATGGCTCACAATTTAGGCCCATTATCTCAGCAAACTCGTTGAGAGAAAACCTTATTGGCATACTGTTAATTTTAGACCATAACTCATGTGTGTTGTTCACAAATAACTGATGACAGAAAAAATATCGAACTGTTGAAGATGCAAATACATAGCTCATGTCTGTCATTTTCAGAAAAACACCAAATGATGTTTTCTTTAACGCTTCCAGAGCATCATCCCCTATTTTTCTTTTGTTGTGACGAAGCCTTTGGAAAAACGAGAAGTGGTTGATGCTTCTCTCACCAACCTCGTCAATATTAGAATAGAGCTTAGGTGGATATCCAACCATCCATATATCAAAATATACACCATAAATCTATAAGGTAGATGCCAGGAAATATGCGGAAAAAAAATATTCAATGAAAATTAAATTCTGCAATAATAATGAAAATTGCAATTCAAAATAAATCAACAACTCTTATTACAAAATAAACAAATGAAATGAAACAAAAATCTGCGGTAGCACATAAATCTGCATTTCATAAAGAGATCTACAATAAAGAATAAAATAATGAAATGAAACAAAAAAATAGCGAAGAACAGTTAACCTCCGATGTCAAAGCGAAGACAACAAAAACGAGGAAACGTACGGCGACCAAAAAAACGGACGGCAAAAAATCGCAAAACCCTAGAACAGACGGCAACGTACGGGGAAGACGAAGACGCAAATGAAGACGGCGAAGACAAACTCCAAAAGTAGGTAACGACGAAGATGGAGACTGAGACGAGAATGACGACGGCGAAAACGGTAAGACAGTTTAAGACTCAAAAATCGGCAACGACGAAGAACGAAGAAGAAATAATAATTTTAGGGATTTTAAGTTGATAAATTTATTTTTGGGAATTTAAGTTGAAATAATAATTTTCTGGATTTTTTATTGTAAAAATAATTCAAAATGACAAAATTGTAGTTTCTTCAAAAACTTTGGTATTTTTGACCTTTTATCCAAAATGTTGGGTTAGTCTAGTCATGGCTCCAATCGAGGGTCAAGTAAGTTATTTTCACAAAATGTTGGGTTACTCTGACTAATTTTCTCTATTATTAATTGGAAAGCTTTCCTATAAGAAAAACGTTTGTTTGTAGAAATTTACATATAATGCCATTGATTTTTAATATAATTTCAAATGTTCATTAAGGGTAATATAGGAAAATTATATTTCACCTATAAACATGGAACTTCATTTTAAAATATATTTTTTAATATATCTATGTCTCCTAAAAACAACGAATTTCATTTTTAATTTTTTATAGTAAAAATTATGTTTTTTATTTTAAATTATCTAGGGAAATTCTCAAAAATACCACAAAAAGTTAAATATATTCCAAAAATACCACACACTCCCAAAAGTTCCAAAGATACCACCTTTTTTTCCAAAAATACCACACAAATGTTTTTGTTCCAAAAATACCACAAATTTTGAAATAGTGTTGAAATTTCAAATTTAAATCCAAAAACCCCAAAACCAAACTATTGAATCAAGACTTAACAAAAGGTCTTAGGTCTTAGATTATGTGGGTCAAAG
>OVBE01002447.1:0-30642 GCA_900406425.1 Iberis pinnata
AATTTTAAAACCTATATAAAATAAAATAAAAAATGGGACCAAAGACAAATGTTTCACTAAGTTTTGCCGAGAATTGGCCCTGCCTGTGCTCAGCCCAAGAAAGGGGGCAATGGTTCAAGAGCTAATTTTTTTTTTTTTTTCTAAAAAATGTAAAAGAATAAGAGCCCAAAAATACAAAAAGTCCCTTAAACTATCTAAAAAATTATAATTTAAACCCATTTTTTAAAAATTATATGAAATAAACGCCTAAAGTTTATATATAGTATATAAAAGTTGAATAAAACAATCTTTTTATATTATATTTCGTTTTAAGAGGAGAACTTCAAATAAAATATGGCTAATAAAATAACTAGGCTAGGCCTGAATAATCCTTGGAGAATTAAATAATACTCACCCTAATGACTTTGTTGATAATCTTCCAAGTAGAGGGAGCAAAAGGTGAATTAAACCAATCAATATTGAAGGCATTGAAATGACTTATAAGCTTTGATTGAGTCTCTGGTTCCAGGTCACTTATCAGCTTTGGTGTCATGTAGGATGCTATCAACTACAGAAGGAAGAGTTTTAATTCAGTTTAGAAATAAAAATTGAATAAAAGAAAAAATTTAAGAATTGCATGTTACGCTTAAAACAGCTTCCTTAAGATCAAAAGTGCCATCCTTAGCCTTTAATCTAAGATGCTCGCGGGTCGCCTGATTCATACTTCCTATCATCTTTCGCTTTAAACCTTTTGAGCCAATAAGATGCATAGTGGTCTGTTTGATATGCTTATGAATGTTCCCTCCTTTCAAGAACAAATGTTCTTTCCCAAATACCTTGACAAATGCATCTGGATAGCTAATCACAAAAGACTTGTTCTCTTTTCGAAATACCTCGAAAATAACATCTGCATCCGTTACTATCACAGTGTTGGAACCCATGATGTTGGTTTTAAACAACGACCCGTACCTCGAAACATTCATATGAACACAAATGATGTTATAATATGACATAAAATATTATTAAATGGCACAAATGAAGTTGACATAAACCTATGACGTATAGTACAATCTATTTAGAAAAAGAAAATATCTAGAATTTTATAAGGAGATCGGGTTTTGGGTCATATATATATATATATATTTTGGGAATAGTAATGTTTAAGATAACTATCAATAGAAAACCTTAAAAGTCATGGTATTTTGCCTCTCTCTTTCGTAATCTATTACTCCCTCCGTTTATAAAAGATTGTCGTTTTAGCTATATTTATTGTTTCAAAAAGAATGTCTTTTTAGATTTTCAATGCAAAAATTTAGTTGGTTTGACTTTTCAGAACAATAGAATAATTGCACTACTTTTTTTTTTTTTCTGTTGGTTGATTTAGAATACTTAATGTTATTTTTATTGAAAACATAAATTTCTTAATTTGTGTGAAATTTCTAAAATGATAATCTTTAAAAAACGGAGGGGGTATAATATTGCGGGTATTCGCATTAAACTGTGATATAAACAACATTTTTTTTCTCTTGGCTATGTAAGCTATTAATGACAGATTTAAAACTAACCTTAGCATTCTCTTCTGAAAAAAAGGTGGAGTCTCGAGCAATCCACAAGGCTTGAAGAACTCGATTGATTCTCCAATGATTGGAAAACCCATTGATCCTGGTGGTAACTTGCCGGTACACTTCGGCCTTTGGAACAACCACTGACTGATCCTCACAACTACTAAGGCTATGATCATAAACCCAACGTTCCACATGAAACTCATCAAATCTCTGATATGATTCACCACCTTCGCTAACGTCTATATAAAGAAAAACTATTATAGCGTCGTAATTTATTCAAGTTCAATTTTCATACGTATATATCACATGTTTTTTAAATAAAGTTACTTGTTTTATAAAAATTCCATCGTCTCATTTTAACACAAGTTTTATTTTTTTTGATATTTGATTGCTTCAATTTCTCTTATTTTTTGCTTTTGGTATTGTAATGTTATACTTTATTTCAACTTCAACAGAAAAGTCATTTTACAAGAATGTTGCTTTGAATATATTGTAGAAAAGAATCAAGCTTAAGCTTAAACATAAATAAGAATATTTATATATATTTATATATGTATGTGTATATATATGTAAATTTATTTGATTTTACATATTTATATTTGATTATTTGCACTCTACAATATTTCTTTTTGTTATTGGTTCAATTATTATAGTTACACAATAAATAACTATTTAATGTAGAAAATATACAGTATATGTTATTTATTAAAATTCTTTAAACCAAAATATCATTAACTACTGGTGTGTTGGTCGATGGATCTATCCACCTATTATGGAATTTTGATAGAGAGTATAAAATCAGATATGAGTTCCTATTGATAGAGATGGGTACCGTACAGTTTTTTAAAATTCTTTTACTTTTGCAGTTTGGCGTAACTAATTAAAATGAAACAAGATATTTTTTGATGATATATTAAACTGAAAATCATAGAACAACACTTTTCCGTAATTCATACCTATTTTTTATTATTATTTGTTAAATTTATTAATAAAAATCTTATAAGTGTTATGTACAACGGATTGGGTACCAATAAAAAAAAAAGTTGAAGATATAAAAAAACTAAATCCGGCGTAGAAAAATAGAGCCTTTAGGTGTGCAAAATGAGATTATGCGTGCCTCGTTAAAATCTATAACTATAAAACTACAATGGGATAAAAATAGAGGCAGGGTAAAAGAATGCAATGCCATGATCGCAACTTTAGGGACCAAAAATAGTGCGACGGCAAGAAATGATGCACATTTCCGATTATAAAGGTGGTCAAAAAAAATTTTAGAGGATATTCCGACCAATTTCTGACTAATCGGATAATTAGTCAAAAATTGGTCGGGATTTTTTGACAAATAATATTAGTTGATATATGGTAGGAAATTTTCTGACTAATACAAAAATTAGTCGGAATTTGGTCAGAATTATTTTTTATTATTTGATTATTTTTTCTATCTGTCATCGTTAAAAAATTAAAAAAATTGAGACAAATTCCAACCAATTCTTGGATTAATCGGAATTCGGTCTGTTTAATTTTTTTATTTTTAATTTTCACTATTTTTGTTGTTAAATTTTTTTTTTATATAAAAAAATTAAAAAACTAAAAACATCCCCTCCAAATTCTGACTAATACAAACATTGGTCGAAATTTATTTTAGTTTCTTTTTATCTTTATTTTTTTTAATTTTCCTTATTTTTTGTTGCTAAAAAACTTTTAAAACTAAGAAATTATTAAAAATTCCGACCAAATTCCTATTAGTCCAAGAATTGGTCGGAAATTGGTCGGATTATTTTATAAAAAAATTATTTTTTATTTGTTTTCATTAAAAAAAATAAAAAAAAATTAAAAAATCCGACCAAATTCCGACTAACCTTATCACAAATTTACTAATTTTACAATTTCATCATCTTTTATTCGAGAATTCCATTTCAAACCTTTGTTTTCCACATAAACCTTCAGATTAAGATGTGAAGGAAGGGGGGGGGGGGGGGGGTAGGNACACAAATTTGTTAGTCTGATAATAATTGGTTAAACACTTGTAAAATTAGTATAAATACTTGTACAGCTCGTATGTTTACAAATAATGAGGAAAGTCATTCTTTACTTCTTTATTGAGCTGATCTTGATCATGATATGTAAGTTTCTTAAATCAAAAAAGTTGTCCCCAATCAAACTGGCATGGTAATATACAGGTAGGGTTTTTCAGATGATCCAAAATCATAAAAGACATATGCACTCTTTATCATGTAAAGAAGTAAGGCCAGTCGGTTCTAAGCTGAGTATAGTATTTGATTTTATTGTGAAACCGCAAATTACCTTGTTTCTTGCTTTTTTGTTTAGTATATCAAAAAGACCAAGTGAAAGAAGGTTAAGTTCTAACACCGATAAGTTGGTCCAGTCGGTTAAGCGCAGTTGTTGTTGATGTTGTGATTCTTATTCGATTTATGGTGGAAGAGAAGTTTTATGCCTTAAATGATATTAGCAACGACTGATCCCGACCCTATAGTAAGATTAGGACATTGATTCAAATTCCTATGGATATCCAAGAAAACAAAAAGGTCAAGTTCTATGCTACATTGAACAACTCACCAGCCAATTTCCAGTTAAGGTCATATGATAATCCATTTGATTTTTTTTTTTTTTTTTTAATTTAGTAATTACTGATAATCTACTTCCATTAAGTCTTTTAAAAAAGTTTTTATATAGATGAAAAAACAGTGATGTTGTCAAAATACTTTGAAAAGATGGAGACAAATATTTGGAAAATCTTTTTTTTTTCTTAAACATTTCCATTTTGCTTAAGAGTTAGTGCATAATGATCTTTCATTGTTTTCTCATTCGCAACTGGTATTGTATTTTGATATTTCATCCAAATACATTTTCCAGATGCTGTATCCAGATGATGTTTGTTTCTGTTTTTGATTTTGTATCTAAATATAATTATGTTTGTTTGTGTATTTGCATTAGTATCTAGATACGTTTGAATACTAAATAAATCAAATTACTAAAATGACATATTTTAAAAATAATGTATATATATATATATATATATATATTATGATTTAATCATCTTTAGTACTATAAAATTATAGCGGGAAAACATGTTTTAACGGTAGATCTTGTTTCTATATTCTTTTTTTGCCAAAAATGCGATTCTATGTTTTTAATATGAAAACATGTTTATGCTCTTTTTAGCGGCCAAACGAGTTTCTCCGTTTTTAATGACAAAAATGTTTCTTTACTTTAGGCGGGAAAACGAGTTTCCACATTTTTGGCGAAAAACGTGTTTCTGCATTTTTTGCGGAAAAAATCATTCTCTTGTTTTTGGCCAGAAAATGTGTTTTCGCATTTTTGGCGGGAAAATGCGTTTTCGCATTTTTGGCGGAAAAATGCGTTTTCGCATTTTCGGCAGAAAAATGCGTTTACGCATTTTTTGGCGAGAAGACGTGTTTTCTGTGTTTTTGGCAAGAAAACGTGTTTGCCCGTTTTTTGCCAAAAAACTCGGAAACGCGTTTTGGCGGGAAATTTCATTTACGTGCTTTAGCGAGAAAACTCGTTTTCGCATTTTTTGTTGGGAAACGCGAAAACAAGTTTATGGCGGAAAAATGCATTTCCGTGTTTGTGGCGAGAAAATGTTTTCTTATTTTTTACAATAAAATATGGTTTTACATTTTTGCAAAAAACACGTTTTTACGTTTTCCGTGAGAAACACATTTGTGCGTTTTTAACGAGAAAACATGTTTTAATATTTTGGTCTAAATAATGGTATTTTAGACATGAAATTTTTGGATGAGTGTAGGTTCATCTCAACCCTAAATGCAAAACTCATCCAAATATCCAATTATTTTGGATGCATTTTAGATTTATATCTAGATGTAGTATTCAGCTAAGGTACACAATTTCAATTAAACGAACATCATCATGTATTTGTAGCTGAATACTGCATCCGGTTAAGGAAACGAACTTGCCCTAAGATACAATGTTGGTCTCATCTCGATCATTCCTAAGGATCAAGATCAAGAAACTTGAGTAAAACCATTTTCAAGATTTTTATGAGTTACGGGAGAACGGTTTATTAGTGCCCACACATATAGCTAGTTGGGAAATTTGTTCTCGCACATATGGACCGTGCTGTTACATATATGCATTCGTTACTTTTTTAATTTTCATACCCCCATTACAAAGTCTTCTCTTATAAATGCATTGACTTTTATGACGTAAACTCAACTGTTAACGGAGATGACTCAAATGATGATATGAACAATATACTCGTATTTAAAAGAAACATTATCTTCTAACAAAATTAAAGTGATAATTCTTTTGTCAAAACAATGTTATACACAATAAACCAGGTTAAGCTCCACATGTATGTTGTCGTTTTAATGAGTAGAATGATGTCATTTTTACATATAAATTTGTCATTTTAAGTTTTTTAACGACAACGTTTTTCTCAGATACCAGTATACTATCTAAGTCATCGTCTAAGTCATCTCTATTAACAAAATAGTTCATGTCGTAATGATCAGTGCATTTATAAGAGAACTTTGTAGTGGATGTATGAAAATTTAAAAATTAACGAATGCAGATAGTTAAAAGCTTGATACATACATGCATGAACGAATTTCCCAATTAGCTACATGTATGGCTATGAATAAATTGTTCTCCCGTTATAATACTGTTTTGTGTATAACAAATAAAATTCTTTCATATATCTGTGTTAGGTCTATGGCCTGAACGTTCTTTTTAAGACCCTTTATTCTGTTTCTTCACGTATATAAAAACTTTATAATGATTTTTCAATAATACATAGACGTCTATATAGATATAGTTCCAAGATCTATAATATATATATANTTTAAACTGCATAGGTGATGATTTCTAACGATAATAGAGATTTGGGCATTGTTGTTATTAACAGTTGATTCCAACTTTTGGAGAAGAAGCAGATTTCTATTTTTTTTAAATAAAAATGCCTCTGCACTTTCGTTGATGTCACATTCCTTCATCGCCAGATTTCGACTATTGTCCAGCTTTCCTTGATACATAGGTTGCTGATATGTGGGAAGAAGACATGAGTTAAAAACAAAAAACTTTGCTTCATGGTGCTTTACAATTTTTTATATACTTTGGTAGTTTTGAGTTTTTGGCTCATAATCTCTTTCGATATATAGATTCAGCTGTTGATAATACTTGCTTAAAGCGTAAAGTATTTCTTTTAATAAATTTGAATTAGTGACCTTGAACATTTCAAAGAATAACTCAACTACTATACCAAAGATTCTTAGTATTTATACTTATTTCTAAAATGATTATTTGTGTCAACGTATAGACAAATATGTATATCATATATATATATATATATATATATATNAATGAAAATACTTAAGAAAAATACTATAAAAGCATACACCACGAGTTGTTTACATTATTTTAAGAGATATGAAAATAGTTTGTTAAAATCCAAAAAGCTAATTTTTTTTTTTTGATAACCAGAAAGGTCTGGGTCGAAGCCCGTAATCTTCTCAGGCCTGAGACCAGAGCATGTTATATGGTTTCGTCCAAAGCATTATTCGAACTTATGACCTCTAGGCTTTGCCCAAGATCTTTTCCAAGTGAGCTAACAACACTTGGTCAAAAAATTTTTTTTTTTTAACAAATATCTTAAACTATTTTAATAAAAAAATTTGTATGCTTAAAAAAAAAAAACAAAAAAACTTGAAATAAAAAAATACCAAATATAAAAATTAATATTGTATAATCCATTTTTGAAGGTTTATACTTATAGTTTTCTGAAACTTTTATAGCAAATAAAATATATTCTAAGTGGGTGTTATTGGTTATAGTATTTTAATGGATTTGGAAATCCAAGTGAAATCATGTGTTATTGAATTAATGGTTTTAGAATTCTTTTTAAAATCATGTGTTATTCGTTTAATAATTTGTAAATACTAGTTGAAATCCAGTGTTATTCGTTTAATGATTTGATATTGGATTTCAAATTCCACTTTGTATTTTAATGGATTTGAAAGGATTTCAAAGTTCAAAAATAAAAAAGATCAAATTAGTAGATTTTTCTCTCTCTAACTTTCCTTTCTAGCCGTTACTTCCCGTTACCAAATCGTCCGGCGGTGGCCCTGGTCTCCTCCGTCGGATTAAGCCCATGGCCAACAAAAAGCCTCCCTCACCTCCTCGGCACCGTAAAAAGAAAACCCCCCCCCCCCCTAAAANACCTCCACACCACCGTAAAAGAAGGACCCCTCCACACCACCATAAAAGAAGGACCCTCCGCCTCCTTTCACTTCGCCTACTACCACTAGAGTTTCTCAATCAGCAAATTTAGGAAATCAGCTCAAAATTTCCTCCCCGTAGGTCAGAAACGACCTCTCATCCCAAGAAGCTTTGAAGACAATTGAATCTTCCAAGCATCTTCAGCAAACGACTGCTACTACTGTAGATTCTCAAAAATATGTGCCAGTACCTGAAACATCAGACCCGTCAAGATTTACAAACTCAAAGCTCCCAAAAATCTTGTCTTGGTGCGAAAATGTTAAAAACGGAGCTCATAAAATGACCAAGAAAGGATTACCCTCTACACTGGGATCATGAGAATTATATGTTGACATTCCAAACGATGTCATCATCCGCAATAACCATAGGTGGGAACAGTTTATAATCGGCCAATTTAGTGGCAAAGCCCCATCACCAGGAGCTCTACACACAATAGCCAACGGAATCTGGAGCCCAAAGCTGTGGGACATTTTAATCTCTAAGCTTTCTCCTTCAGCCTTTTTGCTAAAAGTTCCATCGCTGACTACGAGGCAAAGAATACTCTCTCAAGAGCTATGGCACATAGAGAAGCAGGTCATGTTCGTAGCTAAATGAGAACCAGGGCTTGAGCTGGATATTCCACTGCTGAAAGCGGTGCCAATTTGGGTGGACTTCCATGGAGTCCTTCCACACTTCTACCATGAAGAAGGATTTAAACATATTGCTGGTTTAGTTGGACATCCAGTTTGTCTACATCAAACCACATTGAATATGACAAACATCTCTTCAGCCCGAGTGTTTATTATAATTGACCCAACCAAGCCTCTCCCGGAGGCAGTAAATGTCAGGTATCAAGGCGGCCAAGTGGCCAGAATCTTAGTGTCTAGCCCATGGCTATCACCTATTTGTCTTTTCTGCAATGAAGTGGGGCACTCACTCCGACAATGTCCAAATTCTCCTATCACTTGTGGAACCTGTAATTCTTCTGGACACCTTGCAAAATCATGCTTAAGAGCAAAGAAAGCATCAGATCTTGAAGCCATAGCATTAACAAAGGCTAATAAGAAAGCAAAACCAAAAGAAAATAAAGCAAGACAAAAGCAAAAAGAATCAGAGTTTAATTCAACTTCAGAAGGTACTATAATCCTAGATCTACGTCTGGACTCATTGGAAACCAAGACAAAAGAACCTTCATAACTCTCAAAGGCAAAGCAAGTTGCAGCTTCTTCAGCTCCACAAACAACTGAAGGACATGTATCTGATGGTAAGGAGACAAACTCCAAGGAAGAAGATACAACAAATCTGGAGTCAAATTCCTCTGCCTCAGCAACTTCTGGCCTTCATCCCTTCTCTCACTCTGAACCATATTATGAAAATTCCGAAGACGAAGGCCCTCCTTTCACCACAGTACAATAAAAAAAAATCCAAAAAGCTACTAGGGAAGAAAATCTTCAAGCAGACAATTAAGAAACAAGAAACTGCAAAGCACTTAGACGCTAACTCTTACCTGGAAAAACCAGGTCCATCACAATATCTTATTACAAATAAAGAAACTGCTAACAGGAGAAAACACTCTAAACTCAAAATGACTTTTTGATGCAGATTCACTTCTTTTGTTGGAACGTTCGAGGGTTTAACACATCTACTGGAAAAATATGTCTAAGAAAATGGTTCAAAGGAACAAAAGCCCTTTTTGGAAGCCTTATAGAAACAAAAGTGAATGTCCACAACTTCCAGAAATATGTCAACTCTACCTTTCCTACATGGGAAGCAATAAGAAACTACGAATTCTCAAGTCTAGACCGGATTTGGATCACTTGGCATCCATCTGTCAGTTTGGTTATTCTCTTTAAATCGGACTTGGTGATATCTTGTGCAGTGACACTACCTCATATGGACACACCCATTGTAGTATCTTTTGTGTACGCAAGGAATTGTAAATACAAAAAACGGCAGTTGTGGCAAGATCTTCAAGAGCTAACTGCTAATCCCTGTGTTACAAACAAGCATCATATAGTGCTTGGAGACTTCAATCAAACCCTCAACCCCAAAGAATTTTCTTCAGGTAGCTCAAGAATCTCAAGAAGCATGGAAGACTTTTGTGAATGTCTTATATCATCCGACTTAAGTGACCTTCCTTTGAGAGGAACAAAACATACATGGTGGAATAAGCAAAGCGAAAACCCCATAACCAAAAATATTGATAGAGTCCTTGCCAACTCAACTTGGATGCTCCATTTTCCACTCTCCTTCAATTTCTTTGGGGAACCAGATTTTTCAGATCATTCACCAAGTTGTGTGAGCTTAGGGGGATTGCAAAACCGTAGCTGGAAAGCCTTCAAGTTCTCACACCTACTTCTACATCACACTGTTTTCATTTCGCTAGTCTCCAGTGCTTGGAACAACTTCTCATTTCAAGGAACAACTATGTTCACCCTATCAAAGAAGCTGAGATTGCTAAAACGAGTTATAAAAAGCTTTCACAAGGTAAATTTTTCAGGCATTGAAAAAAGAGTAATACAAGCCCATAACAATCTGACTGATCTACATGGCAGGCTTTTCTTATCTCCTTCTCCCAATCTTGCTGCACTTGAAAAGAGATGCTACTTTAATTGGCACAACCTAGCTCAAGTAGAGGAGAAATTGCTACACCAAAGGTCAAGAGTGCTATGGTTAAAGGATGGAGATAAGAATACCACCTTCTTTCATAGATCAGTCTCATCTAGAAGGGCCTCAAACCAAATTCATTTCCTGCTAGATGCTAACAATCAGAGAATTGAGAAGCAAGCAGACATTGAACAACATTGTGTGAATTTTTACACTAGTATTTTGGGAAGTGATCAGCAATCTCTATCGCAGGCTGACAAAAACCTTATCCATAGCCTCACAACTTTTCGATGCTCTGAATCATCTGCTCAACTCCTAACAGCGGAAGTCACCTCAGAGGAAATTAAGAGTACATTATTTTCTCTTCGTATGAATAAAGCCTCGAACCTAGATGGGTACACAATGGAGTTCTTAAAGCATGTTGGAGCTTCATAGGGGAGGATGTCATCAAGGTAGTGAAAGAATTCTTTAGTAGCGGCCAAATATTGAAAGAAATAAATAGCAGAGCAGTTACCCTCATCCCCAAAAAACAGAATGCACAACAAATAAGAGACTTCAGACCTATTTCCTGCTGTAATACCATTTATAAGGTGATCTCCAAATTATAGGCAAATAGGCTTCAGAAGCTTCTGCCTCTTATGATCTCCCCAAACCAATCAACTTTTGTGGAAAAAGACTGCTTCCAGAAAACATGCTCCTTGCAACAGAGCTTATTTAGGGGTTTGAAAAGCAACATATTTCCTCAAGAGGGATGTTAAAAGTGGATTTACACAAGGCCTTTAACTCATTACAATGGGACTTCATCTTGGAAAATCTAAAGGCTGCCAACTTCCCTCCTCTTTATGTGCAATGGATCCAAAAGTGCATCTCATCTACCATTTTCTCAATCAACGTTAATGGAGGTCTATGTGGCTACTTTATAGGGGAAAAAGGAGTTAGGCAAGAGGATCCCCTGTCCTCCTATCTCTTCATCATCGCAATGGAAGTATTCTCTCAGATTCTACACAAGAACTTTTCAGTCTGGCCAAATCAAATATCACGCGAAGGCAAAAGCTACAAAGATCTCCCATATTGCATTCGCTAACGACTTACTGATCTTCTACGATGGCAGCCACTCCTCCTTAGTTGGAATAAATGAGTCCCTGTCACTCTTTTATGCTCTCTGGACTCCCGATGAACCAAAGAAAATCAGCTCTATACACTGCAGGCCTAGCATCTCATGATATCCTTTTGAATGAAAACATGAATTTTATTGCAGGAACCTTTCCTTTTAGATATCTAGGAGTACCTCTAATGCACCGTATGCTTAGAAAAGAAGAATACTCTCCATTGCTTGACTCTCTAAATTCTAAATTTAACCATTGGACCACAAAAGCTCTCTCTTTTGCAGGAAGGCTTCAACTCCTCTCATCCGTGATTTACAGTGTTATGAATTTTTGGATACAACACTTCATCCTCCCCAAAGGATGTATAGCAAGCATAGAAAGACTCTACCGCAACTTCCTATGGACAGGAGAAGCAGGAAAAACAGGAGGAGCTCGGGTCAGCTGGCAGCAAATCTGTCTCCCGAAAATTGAGGGAGGTTTAGGACTCAAGAATCTCAGGATCTGGAACAAAACACTAAACCTAAAGCTCTTTTGGTTTATCCTCACAGAGAAAGACTCCCTCTGGGTTAAATGGAACTATGTGCATAGACTAAAAACTGAATCCATTTGACAAATTGAAGCAAAACAGACAGACTCATGGATTTGGAAAGTTATACTCAATTTGAGACCATCAGCAAGAAGATTCACAAAGTGAAAAATTAGAGACGGCGCATCAGCAAGCTATTGGTATGATAATTGGTTTGATTTAGGGCTTCTTATTAACTATATTGGTTCATCTAGACCTTTGCATATAGGAGTCCCACTATACGCTAAGGTGAATCAAGCACTACGCTTTAGAGGATGGTAGCTAACTCCCTCCCAGAACTAGATCACAGCCACTTCAGAACTTAAGAGAACTTATGTCAAATACAACCCCTCCAACAGAACAAGAAGGACCAGACCACTATTTTTGGTGCACAAAAACAGAATCCCCTGATTTCATAACATCACTTACCTAGGAGACACTTCGCCCACACGCACCTCAACAACCCATCTTCTCACTAACCTGGTTCAAAGGCCACACACCACGCCATGCTTTCCATTTTTGGCTTATGCACCTGGAGAAAACCCCATTCAGATCAAAGCTAAAAAAACTGGGGACTTCAAGTTAGCGACATATGCCCACTATGTGAGCTTCACCCAGAGACACGAGGCCATCACCTTTTCAATCGTGCCTATAGCACTGCTATCTGGACACAAACCTTGCACATATCAAGATCTCAAGGAAGATCATTTGCGGATTGGAACTCACTACTCACCTGGCTAAGTATCTCACCATCACCATGTACCTCCCTGCTACGTAAGCTTGCTGCACAATCAACAGTCTACCACCTCTGGCAAGAAAGAAATAGGAGAATACACGACGACAAATCTCGACCTCCGGAACCTTTATTTAAAGCTATTGACAAACAAATTATAGACTCCATTCTCTCCAAGATCAACATCAAGACTTTCTCCACACTACTATGCTTATGGCTCCCACCAGATTGAATAGTTGACATGCTAAGAAGTTGACCTTCACTTTGTTTCTTACTGGCTTTTTATATTTTTTGGTCATATAGAAACCTTCTTCAGTTAAAACTGTAAACGTTCCATTTTTTGGTATAAAATTCACCCTTCATCAAAACAATATCCAAACATAAATCATGGTATTTCAAAATCAAATGATTTCAAAATCCACATATTTCCAAATTATCATGGATTTATAAATCCACTAAAATACCATAACCAATAACACCCCCTAAGGTTTTCAAGACGTCAACATCAGAATAATTCTACCCAATAAAATATTGACAACTTTTAAATTCGGGGAATTCTAAAAAATAGCACAAAAACTATGTTTATTTCAAAAATACCATACACACCCAAAAGTTTCAAAAATACCACATTTTTTCCAAAAATACCAAAAAAATGTTGTTGTTCCAAAAATATCACAAAATTTGAATTAGCTTTAAAACTTCAAATTTAAACTCTAAAACTCCAAAACCAAACCCCACCACCCCTTTAAAACTAAACTCTAAACTCTATTTAGTGAATCTAAACCCAAAATTTTAAATTTATACCCTCAAAATTTACTTTTTATGTTTGTGGTATTTTTGAAACATTTGGGAGTGTGTGTTATTTTTGGAAGTATATGGTATTTTTAAAATTTGAACTTCTTTTAATGGTATTAGAAGGTTCCTCTAAGTTCCACTATAATAAATAAAACAACAGTTGGTGACAAAAATAAAAAATAAAAAATAAAACAGCAGTTAATTTTATATTGTCTTAATATTTTCTTCAATCTCATTGCCTCTTGAACTTCTCTAAGCAAAACTTCGTCAGTTCACTTCTTAAAAGTATGTCCAATTATTTTGCTTTCACACATAGATAAGAGCAATATTTGGAGCCCAACTAGGGTTGGGCTTTCGAGCATTCGGTTCGGTTCCTGGTAGGAATCATTCGATTCCGGTTTTTTGGTTCCTAAATTCTAATATCTAATAGATACTTTTCTAATATTCGGTTCGGTTTCAGTTCGGTTCTTTTCGGTTCTGGGCCGGTTCGCTTCTATGTTAAAGGAACCGAAAAATACCCAAAATTTTTGGTCCTTAGTCGGTTATGAGTATTTCAGATCCAAAATACCAGAAGAGTACCCGAAATTTCCGGTTCTAAGTCGAATCCTGGGTATTTCCATACCCAAAATATAAAAGATATCCGAAAACACAAAAATTACAAAAAAACTAAAATACTCGAAATAGTTTAAGACTAAATTACTCGTAAATACCCCAAAATAAAAAATTACCTAAAGAAAAATAAAAATTATCCTAAGAAAAATTAAACTACCCAAAATATATAATATAATATATATGTTCGGGTATTCGGTCCTACCTATCGGTTCTCGCTTCACTTCCGATTTCTACCCGATACCCATGGTTCTTCATCTCAGAAACCATCAGATATTTTGGGTGAAACCGGAACCGTTTTTTTTGTTCTTCGATTTTGGTTCTTTGGTTCTGATATTTTTGCCCAGCCCTAAGCCCAACAATTAATTGAACCCTCTGCAGTTAATGAAGAATATGTTTGGATATAAAAGTGTCCACATAGATTTTAAAACATTCAACAAGAATTAACACGTCAAAAATTTCTCTCTACTTCTCTCTCGTCTTTTCTCTCTAATTTGCCGAGATTTGAAGAAAAGTGAGGAAGCGACAGAGCATACGGAAGCCCCCCACCACCGGCTTCTGATCACAAGGTTGTCGCACCTTGCTTCAAGCACGCTGGTGAACCTAGTGCCAACATGTCCTCCGTGCATGCACCGCTCAACCGAGATCTTCAAAGAATCAATTACGCTATTCAGAATCATCGCAAGATGGCCGGCGGACAAAAGATGTTGAATGGTGGCGCTTCGTAGACCGGAGGAAATCATGGCGTTCAACATAAGGGGTGGGGTAGATCGGGAGGTGGAACTTCAAGGTGCAAAAAAGACTAGATCCGGCGGCCCTGAACGTCCAATTTAGCTTCCAGCGGCGTGAGGACGTCGACGGTTGCAGATGAGACTCATCCAGTACCTAGTCGTGTCTCCTTCTCACCGGAAACTTAATCCATTTTCTTATGACCGTCGTGGCACAACATATCCGGTCCGCTCCTCTTTAAATTGCTATCTTGGTGGGCAACATCGACGGTCCTGTGTCGACTAAGCTTCGGAGCTGTCATTGGGTCACCAGAGGTCCTGTTCCGGTGGCATCTGCAGATTTTTTAATGGTGGCGGCGACTGAGGTGTTCTACCTCAGAAGCTAAGGTTTTCTAGAATTTTCACTCATGGGCCCGAACCTGGTTGGGCCTTAGTTAGCCAATTGTTTAGAATAATGTATTAATTAATAAATTAAAAATTACATTTGCTGATTAAACCAAAATTTAATTTTATTTCAATTTTTTTGGCTGCATAGAATTGTTTTTTCAAGATTAGGGAACTATGCTTCAACTTTCTATTGACCAAAAACGAAAGAAATCAAGTTTATATTAGATTATGAAACTTTTAATTCTATTCTAGTAATAAAAAACTAAAAATATAACTAATTGATACAATATTATACAATATATTTTATATAAATACGAATATTTGTTTTCTATAATTTTATTATAAAAATAATTAAGTAAGTTATAGATTTTAAATTATAATTTGTGTTAATAATGTAAATAACACAAAACATAAATAATTAACATAATAATATCGAAATTTAGAAATATTTCTTATAATAAAATATTATAAAATAAAAAAAATTATTTACGTAATATTATGAGTACATGCATTATATTGTATGTAACGAAATCTTTTAGTATGTTTAATCGAATACATTTTGTAAATATTCTTAAAATACAATAAATATATATATATATATATATATAAAGTAAATATAAATAATACATAATAAAATCATTTATAAAAGACATTAATATAGCATAAAATCATTCTATCGCCGTTAAACTCTTGTTGAAAATAGAAATGACCGAGGTTCGCCAGCATTGGTCTCACCGAGCACCTCTATTTGCTTGAGGATCTTCAATGCTTAACCTCCAATCTATAAAAGCCGAGAGTTCTTTGAGTATTTCCTGAGCCTGGAAGAGAAACAAAGGCCAGGCCAGGGGGTTGAGGATTGCTCCCACAAAATCTGCTGCTTCACAAGCAATAATGATTCTGTTTAACTTTAGATGTTTGAGGCTTCTAATAGCCCATAAGATTGTTTCTAGTTTTAACTGGTCAAGGGATAACATTTCAAAAAAAGCACAACGACTATGAAGAGTTACTTGACCTTCTGCATCTCTAATTACAAAGGCTCCTCCTCCTTTGTTTGCTTTTTCATTCCATGCCCATGCTATGTTCATTTTTAACCACGGATCTGGGGGGAGTTTCCACTTTCTGGAGCTTTGTGTGTGGACTCTAGAGTGTTGTTTTGTCAACTGATCTTCACTCACTTGAGCAAGTTTCCATTATTCAGCCTCCTCTGTAGCTTTTTTAACTATTTCCTCAGCTGAGAAAACATCTCCTTCAAATAGGATAGCGTTCCTGTTCTTCCATATGTACCATAAGTCCAGGGGAAACTTTTGGTCATTTGGTGGGCTGAGGAGGACTTTTTTAGGCTCTTTATCAGGTAGTCTATGTTGGCATGTATGGAGGCAGAGTCATAACCTTGGTAAGGATGTGGGATACCTGAGACAGCCCATACTAGTCTTGAGAAATGACATGTGAAGAGGAGATGATTGATTGTTTCTTTCTCCATTCCACATGTTTGACACTCTTGTGAGATTTTAATTCCTCTGCTTGCTATAAGATCTGCTACTGACAATGCATTGGAAAGAGATTTCCATAAGAAAAATCTGATTTTGGGGGAAGTCTGGAGTTTCCACACTTGTGCTTTGAGGCCATTTAAGGAGGGTAGATGTAGCTGTGGTAATCTGTCCTGTTGGAAATTCAGTGAGGATGCCAGCCAATACCCAGACTTAACTGTGTATGCTCCTGATGTGTTGAATTTCCAAGCCCATGTATCCTTATTGGTAACTGCTAGTTGTCTGGAAGTGATAATCTGCACATCCTGTGTGAGAAAAAGATGGTGTAATTTGGGTTCATCCCATCTTCTTGAGCTTCTGTTAATGAGGTCTGCCACTTTGAGGTCTAGATTGACTGAAAAATATTTAAGAAGGGGCAGTCTTAAATTTGAATCATTTATCCATCTAGACTCCCAGACCCAAGTGTCAGTACCATCTCCTATCACCCTTATCAGCCCTTTGGTTAGGAGGTCAGAGCCATATCTTATGCTTCTCCATGCATATGAAGGTTTGGATCCAAGTGGTGCATTGAGAATATCTGAAAATGGGAAGTAAAGACTTTTTATGAATTTAGAGAGCAGAGCTTCAGGGTACTTGAGGATTCTCCATGCCTGTTTGGCTAGTAGGGCTTGGTTAAAGCTTCTTATATCTTTGAATCCTAGACCACCTTCCTCTTTATTTAGGCACAGTTTAGGCCAACCTATCCAGTGTATCTTTTTCTTCTTTTCTACTGAGTTCTACCAGAAGTCTGCTAGTGCTGATGTCAAATTTTTGCAGGTTGAGATTGGGAGCATAAAGCAGCTCATAGCATAAACTGGTAGGGTCATGGCTACAGCTTTGAGCAGGATTTCTTTTCCCCCATGTGATACTGACCTGGCAAACCATCCTGTAACTCTGTCTTGCAATCTTTCCCTCAAGAAATTGAACAGGTTAACCTTTGATCCTGAGAAGCATTCAGGGAGTCCTAAGTAGGTGCCTGTACCGCCTTCATTGGTGATTTGGGATGCTGTTTGTATGGCTTCTTTGACTTCCTTTTGGACCTTTGCTCCAAATGTAAATGCAGACTTGTGTAAACTTATAGATTGACCTCAATTCCTGCAATAGTCATCTAGCATTGGTTTAAGCTGAAGCCATTTCTGCATTGATGCTTGAAAGACAAAGAGGCTGTCATCTGCGAATAGGAGGTGTGTGATGGAAGGTCCTTCTATTGTTGCTTGAATCCCCACTATTTTACCTTCTATTTGAGCTTGTTTGAGTTGATAGATTAGAGCTTCAGTGCATAGTACAAACAAAAAGGGGGATAGGGGATCCCCCTGTCTCAAGCCTCTTTGTGGTGTGATCATACCATGAGGTGTGTTATTTACTAACACAGAGTAGGTGACTGAGGTGATGCATCTCTCTATCCATTGAACCCATTTGGGATGAAATCCCAGCTGATTGAGAACTCTAATGATGAATGGCCATTCCATTTTATCATAAGCCTTTTCCATGTCAGATTTTAGAGCCATGTGAGTAGCAGCAAAAGTAGGGTGAGTCTTGAGGCAGTGGAGCACCTCATGTGCTATGATGATGTTGTATGAGATTAACCTATCTGCTACAAAGGCTGATTGAGATGGGGAGATGAGGTGAGGCTGTAGAGGTTGTAATCTTTGAACCATGACCTTTGATATGATTTTATATAGCACTGAGCATAGACTAATTGGTCTAAGATCTGTCATTGTTGAAGGGGTTGGTGTCTTGGGGATCAAGTAGATGAGTGTGTAGTTCCATTCTGAATTGCTGAACTTCTGAGATTATGAAGGGGCCAAGTTTGTACCAAAAATGCTGGAAAAAGAAAGCCGTGAAGCCATCTGCTCCTGGTGCACTTGATGGGTTGATGGAGAAGACAACTTGTCTGATTTCTTCTGCTTCTATTGGTTTGGTTAAAGCATCATTCATTGTCTGTGTGACCTTATGGGGAATTACTGAGAAGAAACCATCTTCCAGGGGGATGTTAGAAGAAGCAAACAGGTTCTGGAAGTAGTCAACAGCTACATTTCCTATTAAGGCCTCACCTTTCTGCATATTACCATGCTTGTCCTGTATTGAAAGCAATCTGTTTTTTGATCTTGTATTCTTGACTGCTTGGTGGAAGAATTTGGTGTTGTTGTCTCCACTCTTCAGCCATTTGATCCTGCACTTTTGTTGCCAATATTGCTCCTCTTCTTTGTATGCTAGTCTCAGGTCTTTTTTAATCAGATAAACCTGTTGAGAGCATGTATTCAAGTTGGTTTGTTCTCTTTCTAGTTGCCGGTGAAGAATCTGAATTCTATTGTTGGAGTTTAGGTTGAGAGATCGTTTCATTGAGCTTAGCATTTTCCTGCATTCTCTTAGTTTGTCTGTAATAGTGGGGCTCCTGGATTGGCTGCTCTCTTCCCAGATTCTGTGCAAAGCCTCCTTTACCTCTGGTTTGATGAGGAGCCGCTTATCAGCTTTAAAGAAACCTCTATAAGCCTCTTGGGACATCAATAGTTTGACCAGGACTGGCCTATGGTCTGATCCCCTGAAGTCTAGGAATGCTTGATTGCTGGCTGGAAATGTGTGTAACCAAGCTGAGTTACCAAAACACCTTTCCAAGTGAAGGGGTTGCCTGTGCTGTTGAGATCTTTCAGGCCACATAGGTCCAACATAGTATTGAAGCTTTCAAATGATTTCAGGGATCTTAAAGGACCTCCAATTTTTTCTGCATTTGCTCTAATTTCATTGAAATCCCCTAATGCACACCAAGGATCTTTTCTGTTTAAACCAATTCCTGTTAACCTTTCCCAAACCACTTCCTTATACTTGTAACTTGGGATACCATAAATACAAGAAACATACATAGTTTTACCATATATACAAAATTTCAAGTCAATAACATTCTTGTTGAAAAACAGAACTTGAACATCTACCCCATCTTTCCAAAAAACAGCCAGTCCCCCACATCTCCCTACTGGATCTACTGTGAAGACTCTCTTATACCCTAGCCATCCCTGAATGTCCACCAGAACATCTCTTTTGTTCATGGTTTCCATCAAAAAGAGAATCTCAGGGAAATAAAGCAACATTATTTCCTTGAGTCTTGGAACTGTCAAGTCATAAAAACCTCCCAGCCGTTGACAGTTCCAGGCTAAAAAACTCATGGTTGTTGGGACACCCCTGGACTGGAGTTGTCCCTTCTTTCTCTGATCTGGTTCTGCTTTGCTGAGCCTCAATCTTTTGGCATTTGCTTGGTTCTACTTCTTCTGCTTCTAGTTTTCTTTTAGAGGAGCTTGTCTTTTCCATCTCCTTTGTGATCTCCTTGCTATTTGTAGTGGGTTGTGTTGGACTTATGGTTCTGTGAAGCCTGACAAATGTTGAGCTTTTCTTCTGAAGTTTGGGCTGTGACACTGAATCCATTTGTGGGGAAGGGTTCCTGTTTTGATTCTCTTCTTTATCTTCTTTATCACCCTCCTCCATCATCATATTGTCAACTTGTTCAGTCACTTTGGTGTCTATTATGCTCTTAGTAAGTTGATTGTTTGCTTTGATTGCATCTCCCATTAGCTTCCTTTGACCTTTTCCTCTGTCTTCCTCTCTTGGTGAATCTGGTTCCATTGAAAAGTCAAATACATGACCAAGGTCTTTGTCCACATCAGTGGATATTATTGGTTGTTTCTCAAGTCGAAGTAGACTTTTTGTGGTCTTCAGATCTTTTTCTGCTTCTTTAACTGAATCCTGAACTTTGGCTTCTCTTAGTTTTCTTTCAGGGCCTTCAGATGCCAGCAAATACTGTCTCATGTGATCCATGACACCAGGATCGATTCTTACCCTTCCTGTATTGGGATCCAAGCCAACTTGGTCTTCCTGCAGTACTCCAAAGAGAGGGTCCATTGGTGAAAGATAGGCTGTTATCCTTGTTTGGTCTACTTTCACTCTGGATTGGGATGAGGATGCCTGGTCATGATTTGTTTGATTAGCATATTGGCAATTCTCCTTTGAGTGAGTCAAACGTTGGCAGGTGTAGCATCTTCTCTGCACTTTTTCAAAATCAAAATAAACTGTGAAAACGTCCCCTGTAGGAGTGAGAATCTTCTTAGCTCTTCTTAACGCATTGTTGATATTGAATTTCACTAGAACTCTTACAAAATCTCGTGTCATTGGTTACAGGGGATTGAAAGCCATTTCCTTTACTTCATCTAGAATGTTCCCAATGTACATAATTGTAGCTTCTGTGAGATAGTTAACCGGGATGTTCCTGATTCTAATCCAAACCTTCATATATTGTAAGTAGTCTTCCTTTGGATGTTCTTCCCATTTTTCCAATACCAGTGACCAATCATTATAGGTCCAGGCTCCTTGTTCCAGAATTCTTTCCAAGTCTAATTGATGATCAAAGATAAATTGAAATTTCTCCTGTGACAGAGCTATTCCTCTGATTTGACCTTCTAACCCCCACTTCCTTGGTAAATCCATGATCAGGATAGACATCTTCTGCATTGAGGGGTTAAGAGCTTTACCAATCAGACTCATAGAGTTCCTTTCTATCGCACTATATTCCTTGTGAGCTAGGGTGAGGGATGCTTTGAACTGATCAGCGATGATCGTGATATATTCTTCTATGAGAGCGGATGGAATTGATCAAGAACCAGAGTAAACAGTACTTTTGATTATTGTGAATGATGTTAGAGCCACACAAACATGATCTTTTCCTGTTTGAAACCTTCTGTTTCAGATGGAGAGTCCTAAGCCCAAAAATGGGAATTCTTTTTTCCTACATTTTTTCTTTTATGATGAGTCCAACTTCTTATCTTGCAATATTAAAATCAACCAATAACATACTAAGTTGTTGTGCCTTCCTAGTAAATATGATATATTATAAATGAGGTAGTATTCAAATATTAGGTAGAGAATCGATTGTGGGGGGGGGCACGAATGGGTGGAATGGGTGGGTGTTAACTTCTTTTAGTCCACTAACCAGTAATAGTATGAGTTGAAAATTCTAATTCTAATTATCAATTTGGGTTCATAATCCACTAACTAGAAAACTCTAAAAAAAAAAAAAAAAACTCTCCCGAGTTTTTAAACAGATTGCTTAAATATACCAAATAAATTGAAATCTATACTTAAATAATTTTGACAGTTGAAAAATAACCTATATATTTTTAAAAAATGAATATATTTTCTTTACAATAATGAAAATCTAGAAAATAATAATTCAATATTATCTAATGATTGTAATGTAATAAATTCAGCAAAAAAGTTTTAGAAAAATATATTAATTCATAAATTAAAAAATTATATTGCTGGTTAAATTAAAATTTTTATTTTTTTAAAAAATATTTTTTTTCATAGAACTTTTTCAGGATTAGGCAACTATGTTCTAACTTTCTATCAACAAAAAAGAAAGAAATTAAGTTCATATCAGATTATGAAACTTTTAAATTCTATGTTAGTAATGAAAAAATTATAAAATATAATTAGTTGATAAAATAATATAAAATATATTTTTATAAATTTGAATATATGATTTACAATTAAATATACAATTAAATTTCAAAAATAATTAAGTAATTTGTAGTTTTTAAATGATTTTTAAATACAAATATTTTAAGAAAAAAGTGAAATAATATCTTAATTTTCTATAAACAAAAAAGAAATTTAAAATTATATCCTATATTTTTAATATGTGTTAGTAATGTAAGGAACACAATACATAATTAATTAACATAATTATGTATGAGTTGATCTAATGGTTAACCCCTTAGATCCTGAAAACGTAGGGGTCTAGGAGGTCACAAGTTCGATTAACGTTGGGAGTAGTCTGGTCTCCAAAGGAGAGTTATATAACATGTTTTGAGTCTCCTCCTCGAAAGATGTACATACTTCAGCTCAAAACCACCTATTCATATAAAAATAATTAATTAACATAATAATATACTCAATATACTAATTAAATATAAATATTTTTAACTATATACTAATCAATTTCATTGCGATTAGAAGGTAAAAATGTCCACATATGATTTGAAGCACCTAATTGTAAGTGTTTACATAATTCTAAACTGTTAAAAATTTTATTTATAAGGAGGCAATAATAATTTTTCACATACACTTTTAAACTTTTAAGTAGTACCAAAATGTGATTTGAGAAGAAATATTTTTGGAAAATTGGTGATAAGGTAGATTAATGGTGATATCAAAAATTGGTGATATCAGAAATTTTAGAAATACAGTATGAAGTTTTCATAGTATTTTAACAAATATATTTATCCGTATTTAATTAAAATATATTCAAATAGACGCATATACTAATTAATACACAATAAGATAAACTATATAACAAAATTATTCTAATGTAAATTTTCATTTATAAAAACCAATATATTATTACATAATATAAAATTTTTAAACATAAATAACCGAACATTGTAGATCAAATTTTTTAGAATTACACTTTTACATTTTTAATGGTTTATTTTAGTTAAATCCTTGATTTACAGTTTGAAGTTTAACCATTATAAATTTTTTCATATATATATATATATATATATATATATATAAATAAATCTTATTAATCACATAAATTGTAACAAAATAATTTTTTTTAAAAACCCACGCTACGCTGAGTATCTAGTGTGCATAGGAGCTGATTCTAATTTGGACATCCTTTAGACCATGAATAACGGTGGAACCCAGAAAATGGTTCTTCATATTATATTAATAATAAATTTTACAAAGTTCAACAAGAATCGTTTCTCAAATCACTTAACCAGGGACCGATTCTTCTAATTTAAGTTTGTTTAGATTTTTTTATTAATACTTTATGTGTAGAACCAAGACAAAAGTTATTAAAACTTTTGCATTGGACATGCTCGATGTCTGTCGATGTTAGGTTAAGTTTTTTTAGCATTTTCTTTAAATGCAAATTGCTCTTATGGAGTTGAGAATCCTTGGTAATATGCTTTTCAATTTCTATATATCTTTAAGCATTTTTGGGTCAGATACTGATGGAGAATTTTCTTGTTTTTTGTTTGGGTTCTCGCAGCTTGAATCAAGAAGGGAGATACTTTGGCTTAAAGGAATAAATGCAACTTCTTAAAGTATACATTGTCGAGTTGTGACTCATTGGAGATCGTTGCTGTGTTCTAAATTATGCATTAGGCGCCCACTTAGGCGTTAATTAGACAGTCAATAAAAATAACGATTTTATTATATGTGATTACGTATACAGTTTTATATAAATCGGACTTCTAGGCGTCGCATAGTACACTTGAACACGCCGTAGTTGTCCGTGTTTTCTTTTGCCAAAACAGCATAGTTTTGATTAATTAACATTTTAAATTTGTTGTCAATTTATTTTACTAAAGTTTAAACGACATTGTTAACATAAAACCCCTAAATTTTCAACCAAACGCTAGGTTCTTCTCTTTGCAAAAGATCATAAAAAGAACATATAAAAAAGTATTTTTCATTTTATAGAATTTTTTGTATTATTTTTTATTAGTTAGTTTTTTATTGAAATATAATATATGATATTAAATAGTATATATATATATATATATTATTTATAAAAATTGTATATCCGTCTAAGTTCCCTCCATACACGTGTATGACTAAATGTAGAAGCTGATTCACCGCCTAGATAGCATTTATTGCATCGTACAACACTGGATCGTCGAACCAACGCTCTTACAAAAAGAAAAGTGATTTGCTTGTGTTTCCAATTTTGATAGTAATATAAATGTCGAGCAATTAGATTTTAAAGTTTTTTTTGGCATATACTCCCTTTGTTTCAATATATAAGTAGTTTTAGCCAAAATAGTTTGTTTCATAATATAAGATGTTCTCAAATCTCAAAGCAATAAAATTATTTAAACAAATAATATTCTATTAAAAATTTAAAGGCAAAATAATATACTACAATAATCTCTTTCTAACTTTTTGCGTTTCCCCACAAAAAAAAAATAATCTATCTAACTTTTTATTACTTCTTTAAGAAAAGTTAAAATTTCTTAATACCTGCGCTTTTATGCAAAACTACTTACATATTGAAACGGAGGGAGTACCTTTTTTTTTTTTGAAAACTTCAAAATTGCTTTTGTTTTCCTCTAGATTCTTTCTTGCAATTATTATGTGTTTTTCCTACTCAAAGACTTGCAATTATAGTGGTAAATTTGATATAACTTTTTGAATTATCTTCTACCGTGAGTAGAGGGGCCATAATGTGTGGAAATTGATTATTCAAGACAAAGACTTGTCTTGAAGACTACTTGATAGCTATATAATGAGTCAATGGATTGACGTTTGTGGAGTTATATGTAAAGCATGAAGTCTATATAAAGAGATGTACACGAAATCATATTATAATCAACAATCTCCTTTTTATCGACTCTCTCATTATTTCTCTTCAAGAAACTTATATTAGCTTTAGAATAAAAAGATGAAATGCTATCGGAAATCAATGAGTATTATTCCTATTACTCTTTATATTTTCTTCTTATTCGTTTATAATTGCGAGGAGGTATATGCAATTTCTACTTCGCATTTGTGTCGTCCGGAACAAAGAGATTTACTTCTCAAATTGAAGAAAGAGTTTCAGATTTCAAACTCTTCTTCCGTTAGTGATTGTTATATTAATGATGATTATGTATCTCCTCATCCGAAGACGGAGTCATGGGTGAACACTAGCGACTGTTGTAATTGGGAAGGTATTACGTGCAATACCAAATCTGGTGAAGTGATCGGACTTAACCTTAGTTGTAGTTTTCTCAGTGGCCGGATTCATTCCAATAGCAACCTTGAGAACCTTCATTCTCTAACCGTTTTAGACCTTTCAAATAATCTTTTTAGTGGTCAAATCATGTCTTCAATTCAAAACCTTTCTCATCTCAGGGTTCTTGACCTCTCGAAGAATTATTTCAACGATCATATTCTTCATTCGATTGGAAACTTTTATGATCTAACTTCTCTTGGACTATCATATAATCAGATTTTGGGTCAGATTCCAATTTCTATTGGAAATCTGTCTCATTTAATTTCTCTTGACCTATCACATAATCAAATTATGGGTCCGATTCCGTCTTCTATTGGAAATCTTTCTGGTCTCACCTCTCTTGACCTATCTTATAATCAAATTTTGGGTCCGATTCCATCTTCTATTGGAAATCTTTCTGGTCTCACATCTCTTGACCTATCATATAATCAAATTATGGGTCAGATTCCATCTTCGATCGGAAAGCTCTCTCATCTCACTTCTCTCGACCTTTCTAGTAATAATTTCGATGGTCAAATCCCTTTTTCGTTTGGTAGTTTAAACCAGCTGACCGACTTAAGTGTGAATTCAAATGTGCTGAGTGGTGAATTTCCAGTTGAACTAATGAATTTGACAGAGTTGTCAGCTTTATCAATCTATCAAAACAAGTTGACAGGCACGCTTCCTCCAAACATTTCTTCACTCTCTAAATTGACGTCATTTTCTGCAGACAATAACGCTTTTAGTGGAACTCTCCCTTCTTCTCTCTTCAGTATTCCTTCTTTGGTTCTTGTTTACTTGGGAAATAATCAACTGAATGGAACTCTTGACTTTGGGAATATATCTTCAACACCTAATCTATTATGGTTATCAATTGGCGATAACAACTTCAGAGGTCCTCTACCGAGCTCTATTGCCAAATTTACCAACCTTGGGTCGCTTGATATTTCCCATGTCGACATCCAAGGTCCAGTTGATTTTAGTATCTTCTCTCATCTCAAGTCGCTCCAATTTCTCCGGTTATCCCATTTGAATGCCACCACTACAATTGATTTGAATGATTTCTTATCATATTTCAGGAGTCTCTCTACATTGGATCTCTCAGGAAACCGTGTTTCTACTACAAAAAATAGTTCACTTTCAAATTATCATTCGAAACAAATACAATATTTGAACTTGTCGAACTGCGATATCACAAATTTTTTGGAGTTTATAAGATCTCAACAAGATTTGAGCGATCTAGATATTTCCAACAACAAAATCAAAGGTCAAGTTCCTGCATGGTTATGGACGCTACCAAAATTGGGTTACATAAATCTTTCCAACAACTCTTTCATCGACTTCGATAGACCAACGAAACATGGGTTGTCTCTAGAGTTCTTGTTGGGCTCCAACAACAAATTCACAGGCAATATTCCTTCTTTCATATGCGCTTTTCGATCACTAAGCACTCTTGATTTGTCTAACAACAACTTCAATGGTTCAATCCCTATGTGTCTGGGAAATCTCAAGTGGATGCTCACAGATCTAAAACTTCGTCATAATTGTCTTCATGGAGGTCTTCCAAAGAATCTACCTAAAAGTCTAAGGTCGCTTGACGTGGGTCATAACCAACTGGTGGGAAAACTTCCAAGATCTCTGGTCCATTTCTCTAAACTTGAAGTTTTAAATGTGGAAAGCAACTTAATTGGTGACATGTTTCCATATTGGTTGAGTTCTTTGTCGATGCTGCAAGTTCTTGTCTTACGCTCTAACGCATTCTATGGACCTATACGTCAAGTTTCGTTCCCTAAGTTGCGAATCATCGACATATCGCATAATCAATTCAACGGAGTTCTGCCATCTAACTGCTTTATGAAGTGGAGTGCTATGTCATCATTGGGTATAGAAGATAAAGATAATTCAAAATTGAAGTACATGGGAGATGGATCAGGTTATTACCAAGATTCAATGGTTTTGATGATTAAAGGTGTAGAGAGGGAGCTAGTACGTATCCTAAAAATCTACACAGCGCTTGACTTTTCGGGTAATAAATTTGAAGGAGAGATTCCAAAGTCAATTGGTTTATTGAAAGAGCTTCACCTGCTTAACTTGTCAAATAATGCTTTCACTAGCCACATACCTTCATCTATGGGGAACTTGAGAGCTCTTGAGTCGCTGGACATTTCCCAAAACCAGCTTTCGGGAGAGATTCCAAAAGAGCTAGAGAATCTCAATTTTCTTGCGTACATGAACTTCTCTCATAACAAGCTTGCAGGTCTAGTACCAGGGGGCACTCAATTTAAAAGCCAAAAATGTTCTTCCTTTGAGGATAACATGGGACTATTTGGCCCTTCTCTTGAGGAAGTTTGCAACGGTGTTCACAAACTTGCACCGCACCAACATCAAGAAGCACTAGAATTAGAGAAAGATGACAAAGAAGAAACGTTGAGTTGGAGAGCAGCTGCAATAGGATCCATTCCTGGTACTATACTCGGCTTAACTATTGGCTACAAATTTTGTTCTTATAGACCAAAGTGGTTCATAAATCGTTTTGGTCGAAACCGTCGATGAAGCAAAATCATCACAACTTACTTAAGATAGGTAAACTATTCACACTCTTTAACCAATTTGTTAGTAAATACTAGAATGAAGTATACATTTTAACATCTTTATTTATACTTTTATAATATAGGTTTTTTGAATATACTTGAAGAGGTTCTAGATATCAAATTATCAACCAACAACTCGGTGCAGAAAGCATCTGAAATTCGACTTTGGTTAAGATTTTGAATAGTTTGATGTGTTTTTCTATTTTACTCTGTTTATTTGTAATTAAAATACTTTGTTTCCTACCTCAATCAAAGATATTTGTTTTCTTCCCCTCTTAAACCAACCGTTTTTCTTTTTCTTGCGTTTTGACTCCCTATTTATGCTCAAGTGACTCAATATCTTTCGCTAATGTCAAAAAAGTCTTGGAGCCAGCAACTCTTTGGCTTACGAAGCTGAGGTTCATCTCATAGTCAATATGTATTGGAGCCATATCTTCTCTTGGGTCAGCAACAACGTTTCACATGTCATCTTGACTCCATCAAGTCACAAGAGTCTTTGTCATGGAAGCAAACAACCAAATCAATAGCTTGATGGGTTTGAAAAGTTTTATTTTAATAGTGAACTATGGATGAAAATGTATGACTATGAATCTATGGTAAACGTAGGTTCCTCTTAAGACAGAGAACAAGCAAATATTGATCAGAAGATTGTTCACATCAAAGAGATTCTATACTTTGGAGATAATTGCTAAAAGAATCCGTTTAAACCCTTTATTCCTTGGTAAAGGAGGTCATAGTTGTGTTTCGATGGCCAGTTAGAGAAAATGATTTTAGAAATGGTGACTAAAGAATGATTTTGCAGTTAATTAATTTGTTATTAACATTTTGTTTACTCATCTACAAAGTTTATAATATTCCAAGTTTGTTAGGAATCTTTTAAAATACCACTAAAAGTTGTTCTAATTACGAAAATACTACACTTCCAAAATTTTCAAAAATATCATTAAATTGTTTTTTTTCAAAAATACCACAAACATAAAATGTGCATTTTAAGAGTTTAGAATTTAAAGTTTTGGATTTGGGTTCGGGTTCATTAAATAGAGTTTGAGATTTAAATTTGAAAGAGTAGAGTTTGGTTTTAGGGGTTTAGGGCTTAATTTAAAGTTTTAAAACTATTTCAATTTTGTTGTATTTTTAAAACAAAAAAATTGTGATATTTCTGAAAAAATTGTAGTATTATTGACACAAATAATAAGTGTGTGATATTTCTGAAATACACTAATTTTTGTAATTTTTTTTTCTCATGATTGATATAGTACTTCTCATTCTTTTATTTTTCTTGTCGAATGTCTTGTCTTCTCTCCATTTCCACACTCCAATTTATACGCAATCTATGATATTTTCTTCTTCTCTACTGTTCCAAAGTTGTTGGAGACAGACTGAACTTCAGTTTGTGCTGACTCCTGTTATCTATAGAATGATCTAAAAGGTTATGATAATATTTAAGATTATGGTATTATTTAAGATATTTAATGATATATTTTCATTATTATTTTAATTAATATCATAATCTTCTAGATCATTATATTTTACCAACTATCGAAAGAGAAGGTTGGTTCTATCATTTTTGCAATTTTTCTTCACAAAGACATGTGACTTAGTTGTTGTTGTTAAAAGGTATTCTATTAAAATATATAAGGATATTTCTAGATTTAAGTACAATCTAAAAACTCTTAAAAGATTGATCCAATTACATCTTTCCTAACCCAAAATCTAAACAAAAACAAATCGGTTCAAACTCTGAAAAAGTCCAAGCCCAAACTCAAATTTACCAAAAGAAAGACTCTAATCCTTATGCAGAAGAATTCTTCACAAGCCTCCGCTCTGACGGTATGTAGATCCATTTTGCGACTTCTGGTGGTCACGATGAAAGGAAACCGAGGCTGATGACTCAGGACTGCCGAAGACCTTGGATAAAAGACAGATAAAATGAGTGGGAGAGCTATCCCATTGAGCGTAGCTCATCACAGACGAGGCTATTTTTGTTATGTAACATTTAATTTGTTTGGCCATAGCATCATTAGCCTCGTCCATAAATCTAGGTATAGCCATATAAGTAACGTAATTAAAACAGGAAGAGAAATGTTTAATGTCTTCAACTACTCCAAATAGCTCCAAATAAGAACATGAGCCATTAATCGCATTGATCAAACATGTAGAGTCTTATTCAAAAATCACTCGATTGACCCCTGATGCAGAGATCATTTCCACCGCTTTTCTCAAGGCCAGTCCTTCCGCCATTAGAGCTGATCCAACATGCTTGAAACCTTCTTATGCCCTTCAGCTTCTGCATTAGATTGATTCAAAATCCAGGCCACCCCTGCTATTAGGATATTATGATACAACCAAATGTGCGAAGCATATCATAAGATGGTCGAGTGCCATATAATACCTCATAAGGACTCTTACCATTAAGAACAGGACTAGGTGTGCGATTTATTAGA